>JAUPMG010014583.1:0-15470 GCA_031762675.1 Pachysandra terminalis
CAGTTGATTTTTGCTGTGACGTTGTTGATACGGCAAGGAGGGACAAGATAGACTCCAAGATAGGGACGCGAATCTTCTGTGCTGAACAATGGTAAATGGTGGAGATTAATTTCTAGGGTTTTTAGACGGTGTGATAGATAATGGATTGCTGATGCAGATAAATCTAGCAGAGAAGAAAAGAGATGAAGAAAAAAATCTTACCTGTAGATTATGAGATTTGGTTGCCTTCAGTTGATCTGTGATCTCTCCTTCTCCAGCTGAGCTTTTCTCCCCTAAAGACAAAAATGGCATTCTCTCCCCAAACGAAGGAACGTGGTGCTTGACGGACGTTAACGCCTCTTTAACCTCCATTTGGACTTCCGTTTGGACTTCTTTAATGTGTGGGGTCCATCTTGGACAAATGTTGCGACTAGAGCTTCAGCACAAACCCAGCACAGGGGCTTTGAGCACAGAAGATCTGGCTCCCTACTTTACTACTGCAAAGTGATAACATGGCGGTTTGCTGTAATTTTGCACTTCTTTTTGTTTTAAAAAAATTATAAGAACTAAAAAGCCGTCCTTTTACTTTTTATTTTTGGTAACAGTCCTTCTTTTACTTGCAATAAATGAAAGTTAAAGATTTTTTTTTTTTGGTAGTGATGATCTGGCGGTCTAAATTAATCCTTTGGACACGTGGCATGATCTTAGAATGCATATATACACTCAAAAGATACACCCGCATATGCCACATCATATATATAAAGCAGTTATATGCTCCCCCCACTACCTCTCGTGTGTGAACGCCAAACGGCGCATACACTCTTATTGGGCCACGTCAGCCATATTGATGGTCTTTTGGCTTGACATGACAGAATGGTTATCTATATCCTAATCAAATGTTAAACCACTAGTCAGAGGTATACCCCTGCAATGAAGGAAACCTTACATGAAGAGATGGTTACTATGGGTCATATCAGAGGCTAACCACCTTGAGATGATCAATTCGTCAAGG
The DNA here is from genome assembly GCA_031762675.1 of Pachysandra terminalis. Lineage (NCBI taxonomy): Eukaryota > Viridiplantae > Streptophyta > Magnoliopsida > Buxales > Buxaceae > Pachysandra > Pachysandra terminalis. Next base: position 992 of record JAUPMG010014583.1, read on the forward strand.
CCAGAGGAAATATTTGCAGAACCCGAATGACTCGTCTCTGTAAAGAAGATTACAACGAACCCCAATTCATCACGTGTTAAAACCTCAGCTACTTGTGTATATTGCATATTTTATCTAAGGGTATTTTTATCTTATCAGGTATGATGGTGATATGAATGGAACGTTGCTTTATGGACCTTTATGCATGAAATACATGTCATTCAGTTCTTGATCTTCTAGATTTTAGAGCAACCTATCACAGAGCAAGTTCACTTGATCGAATGACTTACCACAATTTCCTTCTGGAAGTAACTTATCCGTGTTGAAGACGCTTATACTTGGATATGCATTGCTGCATGGAGATATTTCTAAGCTCCTCCCTGGACATTGATCTGATTGACACAAGTCATGGTCAAGAAGTATGTTATTGGATAATTTCTCTATAAATAGCAAAGCCTGTCCATGAATAAAGATATAGAGATTTCAAGAGAACAATTCAAAATTTGATAGACTTCTTCATAATCTGAATAATTGTTGAAACATTGAAATAGCTTATCACCTTCAAGTAATATACATACGTACTTGAAAGACAAAGTAAGTGATAGCTTATCAAAGAAACAAACAAAAGGAATTGCGTCTTTCGAACACTGAGGTTCCCTTGCTCTGTGGTGTGCATTCTTATTGACACACCTGACATTTCAGCGCCCCTTCCTTTTTAACTTCTTCTTTGTCTTATTTACAGATCACATTCAAGAAGAAACGCTCTAGATAGAACGACTGCGCGACAATTTAGGCTATCCGAAGACAAACTCTTCGGACTTTATCTCTATTGATGCTTTTGTATTAGTGAATTCCAACTTTACTGAATAAAGAATTCAAATTTGGGATTGTTACAAATTCTGCATCACCATTAATTAGTGACTCCTCTAGGGAGTTTGTAGTCGTCTTTCTTCAAAAGGATACTCTGTAAAGTGGTTATCACTTTGTTAGGCCAATGGATCCAAGTCTTCCAAATGTTACCCAGGTTCCTGAAGAACACCATGCTGTTAGCCCTGCACTAGCCGCTGAATCCTCAACAACACGTCAATTTGTTTTTAACGCTTTGAGTGATATGCAAGCTCAGCTGGATAGGCTCATGGCTAAAAACAACATGGAAATCCCTTCTGAGAATACTTCAAAGACTTTCCTTGTAGTTGACCTTCCTTCAAATATACCATCTGATCCCTTTGTTACCAAAAGTGACTTTGTCTCCAATAGTTGATGTCAAAGAACTTCACCACCAATCTCATACCAAGGATACTGATTGGATCAAAAGTGACTCCTGTCCTCCATATCCGGAAATTCTCCTTAACAATCCATATCCTAAGGAGTATAAGGTCCCTGTGTTTTCCCAATTGTTTGGGGAAACAGGGAACATGAGAGAACATGTGAGCCATTTTATTGAGGCTCTGGGGGCTTATGCCGGTGATCGGGAACTTCGTTTACGTGAATTCTCTAAATCACTTTCTAACAAGGCATATACATGGTATAGCTGGTTGGAGCCTGGGTCAGTTCAGACTTGGGAAGAGATGGTAGCTTTGTTCCACCGTAAGTTTTTTATTACGGAGGAAAAGCATACCATTATTGATCTCAGCCGAGAGAGACAAAATCCTGGAGAAGAACTCGTGACATATGTCAAGAGGTTTAGAGATCCGGTGATTACTTTTACTGAAATAGTGCAAGAAGAAAAGTTTGTCCAGATTTGCATCAATGGTTTGCATTTAATAGACCATGTGCATCTAGAAAACTTGAAAATCATGAGCTTCACTGACTTGTATGAAGCTACCAAACAGACAAGCGCTTCTATGCCCCTTGTTGACAAAAAGGGAGAAAAGAAACGAGTCATGGCGGTGACTACAGAAAGGTTTGAGAAATTCTCTTCCAATAAGAAAGGGAAGACCAACGGCAAGGAGCGGAGAGCACCACCTCCTGAAGTAACGTGTTCTCCAACCCAATTACAAGCTTTGTTGGATGGATGGATCAAAGAGGATCACATATCCCTTCCTCCTATTGAGAATGAGCCTTCTGAAGTACACAAGAAGTCACCCAGAAATTGCTGGTTTCACCGCCATACTAAGCATAACACTTTAGATTGATATGCTTTACGAAAATTGTTCCATGCCAGGTTGGCTACTGGAGATATTGATCTCCTAGAAGCAATTGTACATAGTGATCCCTAGCCCAATCACAAAGGAAAAGTAAAGGAAACAGTATGTACGTTCTCTACACCCATGGAAGTAGAACACAATCCAAACACCAAGCTAAGTGACGCCTTTTGAACTACCACAAAGTTCCAAATTTTCTTTGAAGACGTGCAATTCATCCCGGAGATGCGCAATGATGCTACTCGTGCTTTACTTTCTCTTATTGAAAGGTATTAATAAGAGCTGATGTTGTTGTCCACTATACTTCTAGACTTTGCAAAACCACAATTTCTTTTATGGAAGAGGATATAATGGCTTCTCCTATAGACCACAACAAACCGTTGTACTTGAATGCTACGCTTCAGGGCGTTGACATTAGAAGAGCTCTTGTTGATAATGGGTCTTCAGTGGAGGCGATAGAAGTCTCGAAGGACAAGGTTATTCCTGAGACAACCCGAATACTGGGCTTTGACACTCAATGGCAACAGACTATGGGGCATGCCACCCTTGAAATCCAGGTAGGACCCTTTAAATTCCCCACATTATGCCATATTATTGATATTAAAGCTGCACTTCCCATATTGTTACAAAGACCCTGGATTCACCGTGCCAGGACCATCCCTTCATCTTATAATCAATGTCTAAAGGGCATATGGAATGGAAAGGTGGCCCGGGTAGTGGCTGATCCCTACCCCTTTTACGAGTCTGAAACCCACTTTGTTGAGGCTGCTCAGTATGAAGGCTTTGCTCCTAAGGGTGAATGTCGAGTAGCAAAACTGGAGGGGAAGTCAATCCCTCTGTGGTCACGGATGAGGGCCAAGCCGGACCTCACTTCAATTGATTCTGATTCTCTTATCTCTCACAAGGGTAAGAGGCCGTCGAAAGCACAATGCATTCGAGTTAACCTTCCGGATGGATGGTTTGTATGTATATTATAACAATCACAGGGAGCTTCATATGCCGATACATCACAGCATCCCACTGAAGCATTGTTGACAGATACTTTCCAATCAAGACTTAAGGAAGCCCCAAAACACTTACAGAATGGTGTTAAGGCTGTCCAAGAGGGGTTAGAGGAAGTGAATATTGGAGACAGCTCAGATGATAAGAGACCTATCATGATTTGTGTCAGTCTCAAGCCTGAACAGAAGCATGCTTCATATCCTTGCTCAAAGAATACAAAGATGTTTTCACTTGGAGATATGAAGAGATGCCAGGTCTTGATCCTCAACTTGTAACACATATACTTCATGTCTCACCCGAAGTACACCCTGTTAAACAGGTTGCTCGTACAGTCAGGCCAGATATTGAGTTACAAATCAAAGCTGAAGTGGAGAAGTTATTACAGGAAAGCTTCATCAAACCTATTCAACACCCTTCTTAGTTAGTGAATATAGTCTCAGACAAGAAAAAGAGAGGACAAATTCGTTGCTATGTTGGTTTCAGAGATTTGAAAAAAGCCTACCCGAAGGACGACTTTGCTCTCCCCAAAATGGACATTCTTATTGATGTTGCTGTCGGGAATGAGATGTTCTCATTCATGGATGGATTTTCTGGATATAATCAAATTCACATGGCTCCTCAAGATGCTGAAAGAACTGCTTTCAGGACCCCTCTTGGAAATTTTCATTATACAGTCATGCCCTTCGGACTTAAGAATGCAGGTGTTACTTATCAGAGGACTATGAATGCTATTTTTCATGACATGCTTCACAAAGAACTTAAAGAACTGCTTTCAGGACCCCTCTTGGAAATTTTCATTATACAGTCATGCCCTTCAGACTTAAGAATGCCGGTGTTACTTATCAGAGGACTATGACTACTATTTTTCATGACATGCTTCACAAAGAGGTGAAAGATTATGCGAATGATTTGGTTATCAAATCCAAGAAGCAGCAAGATCATTTGGTTGTGTTGGAAAAGGTGTTTCAGAGATGCCGATTGTTACAAGCTCAAAACGAATCCTGCTAAGTGCACTTTTGGAGTTTCATTTGGAAAATTTATGGGGTTCATTGTACATAGGCACGGTATTGATCTTGATCCAACTAAGGCCAAAGTAGTTATTGAAATGAGTTCTCCCTGCACACAGAAGGAGTTAAATTCATTTCTTGGACGGGTTTCTTGCATTCGTTGATTCATCCCTGGACTCTCTGCCTACATTACTCCTTCATGTATTTATTGAAGAATAACATATCTTATATAAGGACTGAAGAGCAACAACAGGCATTCGAGAAGATTAAACAAGTGCTCATCCTCATACGATGATGGCTCCCATTCAGGGAAAGCCCCTTAGGATGTACCTTGCTCTCACAGATCAAGCTATAGGGGGCTTACTTGCACAAGAGGATGAACAAGGAGTTAAAAGACGTGTCTACTACATCAGCAGACTTCTGCAAGGAGTTGAAACCATATATTCAAGAGTGGACAAGTCATGTTTGGCCCTCGTACACATGGTGAAGAAGCTTAAACATTATTTGCATTCACATTCTATTCACCTAGTCACACGAGGAGATCCAGTGAAATATTTGCTTTCTCAGCCTATACTTTTTGGAAGACACGTCAAATGGCTACTACAGCTAGCCCAATTTGAAATTGTTTGTGAGACGCCTCGAGCTATTAGAGGACAAGTTGTTGCTGACCTCTTAGCAGCATTCCCCACTTATAAAGAACAAGAGGATTGTGAAAATGAGGTACCTGTAACTTCTGGGGAAGAATGGCAGATGAAGTTTGATGGATCATCTAATTCATAAGGGGGAGGAGCTGGAATTGAATTAACTTCACCAGATGGCCAGCAGTTTTTCTTTTCCTTCAAGCTTGACTTTCCTTGCACAAATAACAAGACAGAATATGAAGCATTGCTCATAGGACTTACACTAACTCACCAAATGAGAATTCAGAATATGATATTTGGTGACTCTAGTCTTATTATTTCTCAAATAAATGAGGAATTTGTGGTCAAAGACTTGAATCTGGTTCCTTACAGAACGGCAAATAAAAGCCCTTCTTTGAAAGTTTACAACCACTCTTTGACACACACAATGAGAAGTAAGAACAAGCATGTTGATGCATTAATCAATTTGAGAAGTAGACTTCACATGGAATCTGACACAGCAACCCTGGAAATCATTCGAAAGTCTACTCCTTCCACACATCTTCCTCAAGAGGATGTAGAACATATTATAGAGACAAACTGGAGATATCAGATATGTCAAGATTTTGGTAACATCTCCAGTCATAGTCCTATTACTCCCCTTCAAGTTTTAATGAATTTTGCCAAGCTTGGTAAGGTTCTTTATTATAAAGGGGTTAATGGATCTTTATTTGGACTGGAGGAAGCTGTGGAAAATTTACAGGACATGCATCAGGAAACTTGTGGACTTATGGATTTTATTCCTTTATTCAGAAGACTTCAAAGGTCAGGAATATATTGGCCTTCAGTGGCATTCGAGGCTGCCAAGCTACAATTATCTTGTGCACAATGTCAAGAACCACCTAACATAACAGAAGCTTTTCCTATCCATGATCAGACTGATTAGAGGGAACCCTACATCAAGTACCTTCGAGATGGAGTTCTACCTCAAAACCATTATGAAGCAATATTGCTCAAGCGAAAAGCTATGAGATTCTCTTTTGAACAAGGAGGATTGTATAGAAGAAGCTTCAACAACTCTTCCTTAAGATGCCTAAGCAGTCGAGAGATCACCATTGTCCTTCGAGAAGTTCATGATGGAATGAGTGGAGCTCATCAAGGAAAAAGAAAATTGTACAAACAACTACAAGACTTAGGCTATTATTGGCCTACAATGGAGGCAGATACAGCAAACTTTGTAAAGAAATGCGTGAGGTGCCAATTACAAGATAATGTCCCTCGAAAGGCCTCTCATGAAAAGCAATCAGTTATTGCTCCATGGCCTTTTCACACTTGGGGATTAGACCTAATCGGTCCGAGTAACCCCAGGAGCCGTAGAGGACATACTTGGATCCTAGTAGCAATAGAATTCTTCACAAAGTGGATGGAAGATGTTCCTCTCCGCAGAGCTGACAGAGTATCTATAGCTCAATTCATTATGGATAACATCATCACTCGGTTTAGTGTCCCTCAAAAGATCATTTCAGACAATGGGACTTCTTTCCTTAACAGAGTAGTTAGAGAGCTAACTTACTTCTACAGAATTAAGCATATCTAGTCAACTCCTTATTTTCCACAAGGGAATGCTCAAGTTGAAGCCTCTAACAAAACACTGATCAAGCTTTTAAGCAAATTGGTATATGATCACCCTCTAAATGGAATGAATTCCTACCTCAAGTTCTTTGGGCATACCGAGTGAGCAAGCATAGATCTATTAAAGCTACCACTTTTTCCCTTGTCTATGGATCATAAGCTATCTTACCGCTTGAGTTACAAGTAGCTTCAGCTAGAATCCTACAAGCAAGAGTTAAATTGGAGTTTTAGGGATTTTGCTACAGTGCGAACCCAAGTGTTAGACAACCGGATGAAAGAAGGCAGAAAGCTTTGGAAATCAACCTTCATTATCATCAAATTGTCGTCCGGGCTTACAATAAGATGGCTAAGCCTTGGGGTTTTCAAGTTAGCAAATTGGTCCTTAGAGAAACATGGCAAGAAATAAGTAATACAATCAAGCCTAAGTTTGCTCCAAGATGGAAGGACCATTCGAAGTAATAGCTGTATATACTTCTGGATATTACAAGATTTTATCCTTTGAAGAAGATGCAAGAGAAGAGACTGTAAGTGGAAAATGGTTAAGAAAGTATTTTTATTAAATACAGAAGTTCTTATTCCTTTACGAGTATCTTGTAACTTTACATTCGAAAGAATAAAACAAAGAAATGCAACATGAAAGAAGAAGATAGACTGTAGGACTGAAGAATCAAACAGCTGAGATTTAGACAGGCGTTCAAACACCCCACCCCCCCTTTGAGGAGACCCAGCCTTGATACTTCAGGCTTAGGTGTATTGGCATAAGTATTGGCCAAAGCACCATCCATAATGGCGATTTCTTCCTTCTTACTTGCAATGGCATGAGTTCTGACAGCCTGGCGTGCCTGCTATAGCTTCAACTAGGCCTTCAAATCTTCAATACGTGTTCTCTCCGCTGCGAATAGCTCCTCCAGCTCCTTGAGTTCTTGAGTCTTTACAGTCAGAGTTGTGGAAAATTCTTTGAATTCCACACGTTTATTCTCTTCTTCTTTCAATTCTTCCATTCGGTTCTCCAACCAATCAATCTGGAAGCCCATGGTCTTCAAAGATATTATAATCGCTTCCCAACTCTGGAGATCATCAGCAGTGATGTCATTAAGGTTCTTGCGACTCATGATCTTCAAGAGCCTGCATAACTCATCATAGCCTGAACTTCGAAAAGTACTGCTGGGAAGGCGAGTCTCGTCGACTACATCACCGAATGTCTACTTAATAATGACAATCCAGTAGGCTCTATCCTCTACCACTAGGTAGTTGTTCACCATTATAGGATAACTTGAAGATGTCCCTCAGATGATGCTTCACGTCTTTTCTTGGAGGGAGACACGGTAAAGTTGATCATTTTCCTTTTGGCAGCAGAAGAAGACCCTGGTTCGGATGGGATTACAGGATTGATACAGGTGAGTCAAAGATAAAGTCTTTTCACTTCGAGATGTGATAAGGAGACAGAAACTGGATGAATTAACTCTTCAGTAGGAGGAACTACTACTATCGGTACAATTGCAGTCTCCTCTGGCATGGTGGAAGGCTCAGCATTACCTTCACCTTTCTTCTCAACAACTACATGTGAAGCAGTAATTGTAGCCCCTTCAGTTGTGCTTACTACAAATTTCTCTGCCGCTTCTCTAATATTTGAAGGAGCAGGAGAAGTAAATTCGTCTTCCCCCTTAAAAGTCAGCATCAAGTCAATTAAAGTTGAAGGAATGAAGAAACATCATTCTCAACAAAAGCTAAGTATAGTTGATCACCAGAAGGAGGGAAGTCTAAGATTGTTGAGTTGAAGGAATTGCAGATTGCACTGCAACCACCACTCCTTCAGCCCTTTGGTCACCACCCCTAACAACTTCACTGCCAATGGGCTCTGTTGTAACAAGATTGGTGAGCTAGTTGAGAGCGTCTCAGCCGCATCCTTTGTTCTTCTTGAGAAGGAACAGAAACTACACAAACAAAGAAAACTTAAGATCAGAGAAGGATCAAGTCAACAAGAAAATTCCTACGAATGAAAAGCTAAACGCATATACCTGCTACAGACTTCTCAGTGGCCCTGAGAGAAGTCTTGACAGGGGTAGGAAGAGCATGCTCTCTCTGCCTTGAAGAAATTGGCTTTGGTGGTGGTTGAGGCTGCACTAAAGGCTCTTTGATATGTATGTATAGAGTCAACCTTAATAGTGTCAGCATCACCTTTTCCTTCGCCTTTCCCAGGCTTCACAAATGGCTTCTTCTGTAGAAAATGAAAGAATAGAAAGCCAAAGTCAGAAGACCTGAGAAATAAAGCATGAAAGACAAAAAGTTGGTGAAAGAAAGATGATTACAAACATAACTCACCTTTGAAGTGCCACTTGTCTTATCTTTCGAAGTACTGCCTGCCTTACCTGTAGGAGGCGTACTTATTTTATCCTTCGAAGGATAAGTCTTTGACTGTGCAGCAGCACTCCACGAAGGATGATTTCATTTACCTTTTGGTACCAGCATATGGGCCAAAGGAAGTTTAGAATCACCTTCCTCTCCTGCTCCCTCCTCAGTACTTACTGAGTGAACGACCACCTTGGCCTCAGCCTCCAAAAACACATCATTGATAATGATGTGAACAGGAATGTTGTAGATGGCAGGCACTACGAATCCGAAGCAAGGAGAGTGATTTTTTCCAGACTTCAACCTTTGCTCCCCATAAGTTAGGAAATATGCTACAAAAGGTTGTGCCGGGCTCTGGCAGAAATCACGGAGCCTTTGGAACACCACTACCCAGTAAGAGGCCCAGAAGGGAGACATCCTGCCTTCTCTGTCCCGAAGGACAGGGTGAGCTGCCCAATTCTTCAACAGCAACTGGTGGCCATGAACAAATGTATAGTAGCAACCCACCATATTAGCTGCAGAACCTCCAGCATCCAATTGCATTGGACTCCTCTTTGGTCCAATCTGGTCCATACCAAACTATCGGAGCACTAAGTGATAATTGTAAGGAGGGTATTTACTCCCTATCCCATAGGCTATTCCTATAAGATAGCCAGTGTGAATCATTATCAGGAAAGATTTTTTTCCGTAGCCCCAAGTTGTGCCAATCATTTACACTCACCAGAGTCTCATCCTCTAGTAAGGTCCCGGCGGATTGAAGAATTTGTATCGACCCCCGGCAATAAGGACGATACTCGAATTCAGCCTCCAAATCCAGCAACAGAGGCAGAAGCACGGAATCCCTGGGTTCAATCCCATACCAGATCAACACCCGTAAGAGGGTGACAGCGTCAATCTCCTCCAGCCTTTGCTCATGGCGCTCAAAGAAGATAGGCCATATCTCCAATAATGTTCCCAGGGGAACATCTGCAGAAAGTTGGCATCCACCAACATCTCTATCAACTGCCTACTATGGTATCTGGCCAGGTCCTCCACAAACAAGTTCAAATGCTCATGAAGCGTCCCCAAGTACAATGGGGTGAGTGGCACCCTATACCTTGGCCAGAGCGAACACTCCTGCGGTTACCCTATCAGAAGGGTAACCCTCCAGAACAAACTTGGAAAGCCAATAAAACAAGAAGGCTTCCAAGTGGACAAAGGACTTCAGACCCTCATCCCAGTACCTTGTAATGGATGTACACTTTGGCTTCACAAGTTCAGCTTCTGTCCAAATGTAACTCAGCCAGTTTCCGAAGGTATGCTTCGAGCTTTCTCCTTCTCCTCCAGACCACACCATTGATTTGTGGAGGGAGTTCTTCAGATGATTCTTTAGAAGCGCTTCTCATGAGTCAACACTATTTGGGTAGGATTGTGACTGCCCAAGATGGGGAGACCCAGGAGAACCTCCACATCCTCCAAATTTGGGGTTATCTCCCCAAAGGCCATCACAAAAACTTGATCCGTGGGCGACTATAGCAGGATCAAGCTCTTCAGGCCTGTATAATCTCTATGGAATTCTCCCACAAAGATTTGTACGGCTTCCATCAATCCAGCAACATCAAAACTATAGCGGTAATCCGAAATGCTAAGATTGTAATAGTACAAGGATATCCAACCACTCGGATGGTTGAAATGAGAACGGAAGCCGATGTCAGACAAAGGATAACCACCCATGCTGATACGGAAGTATGGAATATTCTCTATAGAAGGATAGCTGGTTTAAGTTTCAGTCCCTTCGTTGGTTGTATAACTTGTCACGCCCAAATCCGAGACATGGGATCTCGATGATTCCAAGAGAATAACCTTTGGACCCACCACGTGAATACGGATAACCAACCAAAATATTCAACCACATCTGGGTTAATCAGAGTCTAAAATAATTACATCAGCGGAACTCTCTCAAATTCAAAACCAACTATAGCCCAATTAAAACTAAACTGAGCACCAAACCACAACTGAAGTGATCAAAGTCTAAAAGATTTCTATTACAATTTCTGCCCGCATGGGGTCAAACCAAAATAAAATAAAACTGAAACAAAGCACAGTATCATAGTCTTTGAATAAAAAGCATCCTAAACACAAGAGTATCTCCTCTCCAACTAGCCAGGTCAGACGAACTGATTACCTGTAGAGTTAAGGAGTCTGCCAAAGCCTCGTAGACAAATCCAAAGAAGTTACAATAATTATCTTCATCCATACAAACAACGCAGTTAATTCATGCAATTTCACTCAACAAGTAATACCATAGTCAAATGTATTAGCATGCTCACCATCATACTAAATCTCACATATTTAATAAATATATCACATTTAACATCACAACCTCATTTCACCTTAAAAAACCATACAAGTAATCAATCCATAACATATCAATTGTTCATATGGTTCCACCATGATAAATCATAGGGCACACATGCTCCTATCATGCATTCAACCCAATCTTCATAGTCCCACTATGAATCCAAACATATCCTACATGATCCCATCATGTACATCGCATCAACCACATAGTCCTATTATACCTAACCAAACAAATATTCACATGGTTCCACCATGTAACACAAGCAAATACATAGTCCCACTATGTAAGCAAACAATATTCACATGGTCCCACCATGTGATACAAACAAACAAGTATCGCATAATAAACACATAGTCTCACTACGTTCACAAACAATCACATGGTCCCACCATGCCAAGCAAATATTGCATAGTCCCACTATACAATACGATCACATATACATGATCCCACCACGTAATACAAGCATACAAGTATCATGTGAATCACATAGTCCCTCTATGTTCATAAACAACCACATGGTCCCACCACGCCAAGCAAACATTACACAGCCCCACTAAACAATATGACCACATGGTCCCACCATGCTACGGCCAACATTCCTTCAGGGACTTTCACCCACGGTGGAAGCACACCCATAATCAGTACCAATATCCACAAGGTCCCACCCTGCTACGACCAATACAAACCAATCACAAGCACAAACAAGCCAAGCAAGATACAATCGAAATGCACTACAATCACTTCAATCAAACATGTGCAGTGATCAATACAATGTGGTATGATGCAATTAGGAAATGAGAATTATGTTTAACGCAATGCAGGGGAAATTAGACCTAGCCTAATCACATGCTCGTTCACAACCAAACCATTCTTTAAGGGACTTTCACCTCACGAAAGAATGTACCAGTACCTTGTTCTTTAAGGGACTTTCACCTCACGGAAGAACACACCAGTTGACCTTTGTTCTTTAAGGGACTTTCACCTCATGAAAGAACACACACGTAGACCTTTGTTCTTTAAGGGACTTTCACCTCACAGAAGAACACACCAGTAGATCTTTGTTCTTTAAAGGACTCACCTCACGGAAGAACACACCAGTACCATTTCCTTAAGGGACTTCCACCCACGGGGGAAACACCCCCTTACACAGAACATAGTCAATCCAATTGACTACCAGTGGATGCTCCCAGCACCACTCTCAATCATATAACAGATGCTCCCAGCATCACTCACAACATATCACAACATACAATAGATGCTCCCAGCATCACTCATAACATACAATGGATGCTCCCAGCATCACTCACAACCATAATTGAAACATTACAATCAATCATATACAAACCATACACCATACAAATCATCATTAGAGCCAAGCATCAACCTGAACAGTGAATGCTACAAGCACCACTCAATCTACTCAATTTCCTATACAAACATTGCTAATCATCCAAATCCTACCATGTAGTCCAATATCCATGTCCAACTCATCAAAATCGAGATCTCCTTATATTTCATCCAGGACTGTCCTAATTTCCTGAATTTCAAGCCTTATTGCACACTTTTTAATATTCAACCATAATCACATCTTTTGCACACAAACTAACATCATAGGCATGTGTACAACTCACTTAGGGATCTTCCTTCAAAATTTAAAGTCATTTGATCTTCGGTGGATGCTCGATATGTACCGAGGGTCCTACCGAAAGGTTCGGTCGATGTCTCGGTATGTACCGAGCTTTGATCGATCTTCCCAAGAGTTTGATGATTCTCGGTAGATGGTTTAGTATGTACCGAATGACCTTCCGAGGGTCTCAGTTAATGCCTCGGTATGTACCGAGCTTCGGTAGATCATCCCGAGAGTTTGATAACTCTCAGCAGACGTCTCGGTATGTACCGAGTGACCTACCGATGACTTCGGTAGAAGTCTTGGTGTGTACCGACGAACCTATCAAACGTACTATTTAACCCAGATTTGGGTTTTCTTCCTAGGGCTTCATGCCCAGACTCTCAAATAGGCATTTTTATCCTTCTAAACCTCAAATGCCAACTCATAATCATTATACCTATAATCCAAACTTAACATGTCCACATCTAATTACATTTATAGATCTACACTACACAATCAATCAACATACAACATAATCTCAGAATTTCCATGTGATTCGTATAAGTATGTAAGAACACCAAAAATACAGCAAACATATTTGTTGGCATGTTAATCACATAAACAAGCAATCAGTCATCATATTACTTCAATACTCTTATTATAAGATCACTATCTAGATCATGCGGCAATTCATGTAATCATGCATTCAAATCTATAGCTATATCATTGCTAAGATCCATGAATATGATTACCGTAAAATCAATGGAAATCCCTACATTTTCTTGTCTAGATCTGTTCTCTGCAACTTTCCCAGCACTAGATGATTAACCAGTTTCCTTTGCCTTCTTCTTCTTCCATTTTCTTCAAAAAACCAGATTTTTTCTTCTCTTGATTGTTTTGGTCGTGTGAATCTCAAACACAAGTTCTCTCTTCTTTTGAAAAGTTACATGGGTTAGTGGATGAAGTCCATTATCTCTCTCTAAATCAAATAATAAAATAAATTACTTAATTACTCTTACATTGGCCGCATGGGCTTATTCGGCCAATCCATAGTCCCATTTGTGTTCATAGTGTTGGGTCCAAGCCCAGTCCACCTAATTCACAGAAATTACACAAGTTACCACTATTTCTTCAAAATCACATAAGGGTCCAATCCTGACCCCTTTATATCAATTAAGTCCTAAGGTTTAAAAGATTAACTATCATTTAATTATTAAATTAAATGATAAGGTCAGGGTCATTACATAACTCCTCACCCTCTTCAGCATGGAGGATTTCTTGATCGACAAAGGCTCTCCAGAAATAGCCAATGTGAATCTCCAGTTCAACTATCTCTTAAGATGAGGGAGAACCGATCACAGCTAAAGCAGAGGTCATGGCACTCAAAGAGCCCATTGATCAGTTAAGTTACAGCTTTTTTTTTGGAAACGTAGAAACGGAAGCAAGAACGCAAGAATGAAGATTTTAAGAAATCTCAAAGATTGTAGAAGGTTCCCTTCTCACACAAGATCCTTACTTACACAAAAACGAAGCGGTCTCTCCAGCTTCTAATAAAAGTTCAAACGATTTGGCGGTTCACGTACGTTCATGGGAAGCAATCATGCCGATTTTATGTAAACAGACACGTCTGCTGTCTTTACATTTAATGCGCATAATCCCAAAGGACGTAACAATTTCCTTGAACGATCGATCAAAACGTTATTACGATCGATCGAGGTTTAGATCGATCGAGCAAACATTAGTACGATCGATCCAAAACTCGATTTATCTGTTAATTTTATCCGTCTACTGATGTT
>JAUPMG010014613.1:5195-15468 GCA_031762675.1 Pachysandra terminalis
GTGCCCCCCCCCCCCCCTCTCTCTCTCTCTCTCTCTCTCTCTCGCTCTCTCTCTCTCTACATAGACTCTCCCCTTCCTTCTATTGCGCCAACTGCCCCTGTTTGTTTTTTTGTTTTGCTTATTCTATTTTCTGAATTTCATTTCTAGGTCTAAATATCTAATTTGAGTTATGAAATTATTAATTATGTTATAATTATCAAAAAAGAATTATTAATTATTTTTCTAACTGTTTGAATTATGAAATTTTTACTTTTGAATTATAAAATTATTAAATTCTATTTCAATTATTGGCATATTCCATTTCTATAAATGATATATACGGCATCTATTTATTATAGCTCTTTTTTGTTTTTAAATGTCGCCTAGGCGAGCGCCCAATCGCCTAGGCTAGCGCCTAGGCGATGGCAAGGTCTATCGCCTAGGCGTTTTGATAACCTTGGTCCATCAAGAGTATGTCGGCGGTCCTGTAGCAACAAATACAACAACATATCATATTGTAGCGACAAGTCCAACAAAATACAATATTACGACAGCATATACAGTTGAATGTTGAGCATGTGCAGCCTAAGGGGAACCCCAGCAATCCTTTGGTGGAACATTTCAAGAAGCTTACTCCACCTGTTTTTCATTGGCTACCCGACCCACTAGCGGCTGAAAAATGGGGAATGAGTATTGAGAAGATTTTTGAAGTGATGGAGTGTCCGGTAGACAAGAGGGTAGCTTTGGTCACGTTTATGTTTGAGGATGAGGCAGAGGATTAGTGAAGGATGAACAAGAGAGTGGGAGATGCACCGAGGACTTGGGATGGATTTCTACATGTCTTTTACGAGAAATATTTTTCAGACTCAATTCAGGATCAGAAGGAGATGGAGTT
The DNA here is from genome assembly GCA_031762675.1 of Pachysandra terminalis. Classification (NCBI taxonomy): domain Eukaryota; kingdom Viridiplantae; phylum Streptophyta; class Magnoliopsida; order Buxales; family Buxaceae; genus Pachysandra; species Pachysandra terminalis. Next base: position 6,070 of record JAUPMG010014613.1, read on the forward strand.
CCTTCAGTTGGTTCAGGGTACCATAACGGTGGTGCAATACAAGGCAAAGTTTGCTAAGTTGTCTCATTTTTCTCCACGGATGGTGGAAAATGAGATTGATAGGACAAAGAAATTTGAGAGAGGATTGAAGCCAGTGATCAGATCAAAGCTTTCTACCTTGATGTTAAGAACATAGGCGAATTTAGTGAACATAGCCAGATTGTTAAGAGGGATTGCATGGATTTTCTGGGAATGAGGGATCTGAACAGAGGTAGTGGATCTACATCAACGATAGTCAGAGGGGAGTAGATATAAGCAAAGGCGAGAAGAGACTCAGTATGGTTATGATACCACGAGGACAGACATTAGCGGCATGTAAAAGATGCGGGAAGTTCCAAGTTGAACCCTATCAAGCAGTTGCTGGAGCGTGTTTCAGATGTGGTCAGTTTGGCCATATAGTCAGGGATTGTCCTGTGATGGTAGGACAATAGCAGTTGCCACAACCATCGCAACCAGCTCAGTCACAGCAGCCATAGCAGTCAGTGCAGTCACAACAACAGATACGACATCCTCCATACCAACAGAGGCAAAGTACAATGGGGCAGAGGCCTGGGGTGCAAGGGAGAGTCTATGCTCTTACAGAACAGGATGCCCAGGCATCTCCATCAATGACTATAGGTACACTTGTTATTTTCTAGCATTGTGCGAATTAATTGATCCGCAGGGATCCAAGCATTCTTTTGTATCTTCGTAATTCATTGACAAGCTAGGAGTGGAACCGAACCCCTAGAGTTTGTTTTAATAGTAGCTACACTTATCGGGGATTCATTGACCACCGATGTTGTATGTAGATCAAGTAGTGGAAGTAGAGGGAAAAAAGTTACTGGTAGATTTACTTTATTTGGACTTCAAGGATTTTGATATCATCTTGGGCATGGACTGGTTGTCCGCCCATCATGCAAGTGTGGACTGTTTTACTAAGGTTGTTACCTTTATTATTTTACATCAATCCTCAATTTGTTTTGAGGGAATAAAAAATAATTCCCCACCTCATTTCATATTGACTATTAAGGCTGATCGTTTAATCCAAAAGGGATATCCATCTTTTCTGGCATATGCAGTGTTAGAGTCAAAGAAGCTAAGTCTAGAGGAGATTCCTGTAGTAAGTTATTTCCCAAATGTGTTTCCGGATCAGTTACCTGGATTGCCACAAAAGCGAGAGAGAGGTTGAATTCTCCATCGACCTAGTTCCAGGAACTGCTCCTATTTCCAAGACTCCATACAGAATGGCACTAATAGAACTTCAAGAACTTAAGAAACAATTGCAAGAATTACTGGACCAGGATTATATTAAACCCAGTAAATCACCTTGGGGTGCATCGGTTTTGTTTGTAAAGAGGAAGGATGGATCGATGAGACTGAATCAAATGACCATAAAGAATAAGTGTATGTTGCTTAGAATCGATGACCTATTCGATCAGTTGCAAGGAGCTCAGACCTTCTCCAAATCGATCTAAGGTCAAGATACCATCAATTAAAAGTGAAGAGTGATGATACTCAAAACATCATCCAGAATGAGGTATGGTCATTACGAGTTGATTGTTATGCCGTTTGGGCTAACGAAAACACCAGAAGTCTTTATGGATCTAATTAATAGGATCTTTAAACCATTTCTGGACAGTTTCGTAGTGGTTTTTATAGATGATATACTGATTTATTCTCTCAATAGAAGTCAACATGAATAACATCTGGGTATGGTACTTCAGGTACAAGGGGGAAGAAAATGTAAACGAAATTGTTCAAATGTGAATTTTGGCTAGAACAAGTTGCTTTCCTAGGGCATGTGATTTCTAAGGAAGGTATCTTGGTGGATCCTAGTAAAATTGAAGCAATAACTACTGTAGAAGACCAACCAACACTGCGGAAATAAGTGTTTTGGGTTAGGCCGGTTACTATCAAAGATTTGCATAGAATTTCTCCAATATAGCATTACCCCTCACACGGTTAACTCAGAAGGATATAACTTTGCGTGGAAAACAGTTTTCAAGAATTGAAGAATCAATTAACCTCAACACCAATGTTAACCATTCCAGATAACAATGGAGGGATGGTAATATACAGTGACACTTCATATAAAGGTCAGGTTATGTGCTAATGCATCATAGAAAGGTAGTGGCTTACGCATCTCGTCAATTGAAAGTGCATGAGCGGAACTATCCAACTCATAAATTGGCGTTAGCAGCGATAGTGTTTGCTTTGAAAATAAGGAGGTACTATCTGTTTAGGGAAACATTTGAGATCTATACAAATCATAAGTCTAAAATATTTGTTGTCTAAAAATAATTGAATATGAGGCAAAGGAGGTGGATGGATTCGTTCAAAGATTACAATTGCAACATCCAATATCAGCTAGACAAGGCTAATGTAGTAGCCGATGCCTTGAGTCTGAAGTCGTCGAAATATCTGGGACATTTGATGATTAATCAATGGAGAATGATTGAAGAGGTCAAGGATATGAGACCTAGATTTCAATCGGGAAGATCTGGAGTATTAATGGCTAGTATTACTGTTCTGCAAGTACTAATTCAAAAAATCAGAGAAGCTCAGCCAAGCGATCCTGAATTGATAAAGATTATGAATGTATTGAAAGAGGGGAAATGTCCAGATTTTGAGGTCAAGGATGACAATATATTGAGATTTAGAGGCATAATGTGTTCCACAAGATCTTGAATTAAAAGGGGAAGTTCTGAAGGAGGCATATCATAAGTATAAAATACATCCAGGAAATCCAAGATGTACCAAAATTTGAAGGGTAATTATTGGTGGAACAACATGAAGAAGGAAATTGCCTTGTTTGTGTACAGATGTTTAGTGTGCCAGCAAGTAAAAGTAGAGCACCAAAGGCTGACAGGTCTATTGCAACCATTTCCCATTCCTGAATGGAAGTGCGAAAATATCACCATGGATTTTGTACCGAGACTACCGAGAACTAGAAATAATCATGATGTTGTATGGGTAATCGTAGACCAGCTAACTAAATCATCCCATTTCCTTCCAATCAAGATGACTTATCCACTGGATACGTTGGTGAAGTTGTACGTAAAGGAAATTGTCAGGCTACATGGCATTCTGGTCTCCATTGTGTCTAACCGAGATACTAGTTTTACTTCCCGATTCCGGCAGAGTCTACAAGCCATCTTGGGAACTAACCTGGATTTTAGTACTACTTTCCATCCAAAGGCTGATGGACAATCAGAAACACTTATTCAGATTTTAGAGGATTTGTTCAGAGCGTGTGCAATAGATTTTACTGGAAGTTGGGATGAATACTTACCACTTATTGAGTTTTCTTACAACAACAGCTTCCAGGAAAGTATTCAAATGGAAACTTGTGAACCCTTGTTTAGTAGAAGGTGAGGATCTCCAATCTGCTGAGATGAAGTGGGTGAAAGAAGGTTACCTGGACCAGAATTGGTCCAACAATCAATTGATATGATCAAAGTAATCCAGCAGAATTTATAGAGGGCATAGAGCCAACAGAAGAGTTATGCAGATATTAGAAGGAGACCTCTGGAATTTCAAACAGGAAATCGCATTTGTTTGAAAGTTTCACCATTGAAGGGTGTTCTGAGGTTCGGAAAGAAAGGAAAACTAACTCCTAGATTCATCAGCCATTTCAAATATTAAGGAGAATTGGTGAAGTAACATACAGAGTGAGGATGTATTCAATGCTCACAATATATTTCTTATATCCATGTTGAGGAAGCATGATCCCGATGAACAACATGTGATTAACTTTGAACCGATTCAGATACGGGACGATCTATCCTATAAAAAACATCCATTGAAGATTTTGCATAGAAAAGAGCTTGTGCTGAGAATGAAAGTCATTCCTCTAGTCAAATTATTATGGCAATACCATTCGTTTGAGGAGTGCACTTTGGAAAGAGAAGCTGAAATACAAGAGAAATATCTCCACCTGTTTGCAGAATAAGGTATGATTTTAATTTCGAGGACGAAATTATTTTAAGGAGGGGAGATTGTAATAAATGCTAATTACAATTAACTTAATAATTACATATGTAATGTAGTACTTGCTTAGTGAATATATATATTAACCAATATTTCTACTAATGGTAATATATATGTATATATATATATATATATGATTTGTAATTAAATAATTAAGCTTAATTTTGATTAAGCAATTCTTAAGATTAATTACGCACTAAGCATCATGAAGAGCACGTGTGATTAGTGGGAATGCATGTCGAACCTAGAGGTAAGCTACACGGTAACTAAAGGATATAGAAGGAAATAAATGAAATGGCATACTTGTAATTAAATTATAAAGGAATATTAAACTTTTAATGTGAAAATTACAGAAATGCCATCTAATGTGAGTCAAAAGGTAAGTGAACATAAACGATGGCATGTGACATTGAAGTTGATAAATTGTGGACATGTGTTAATGAAGTTTAATTAAAGAGTAACTCTACTTAATAATTGTAATCTAAATTAAGTAAACTAAGTAGAATTACACCTAAGTATTTAATTAGTAAATATTAATAAGACTAATTAAATTATTAAGTGAATAGGTATAAAAATACTTAAGTTAGATTAATTCTAATAGTGGTAAAGACTAACTAGAGAGGAGAGAAACTGCAGAACAGGAAGGGAACCTAAGCTAGGATCTTAAGCAACAACAGTAAGTAATTTCCATGTTTTCCTTTTTATGATTGATTTCAAACTCTTGATGGTTTCTGAACTGAGGTATTCTATAGGGTTTATGTTGATTTAAGGGGGGGATGGTGGTTCTGTATGCTTTCTATGCATTTTCAGACTCCATATTCCCATATTTCAAGGAATTTTCTGTTAATTCTTATTTCAGATGAACACGAGTAGCTCATAGTCTACACACTAAATTTTGTGACCAACAGAAAAGGCTAAGTCAGCCTTTGGCCTGTTGAATCAGTTCTTGTTCTGTGGACAGATTTAGCCTATTAGACCTTAGGAAACCCATTTTTCTTTCCATACAGGGTGAGTTTGTTTAAAAGTCATAATTTTCCAATTTAAATGATTGGGAAAGATCTTCGATGCATTTATACAAATATTTAGTATAAGATTACATACATATTATAAGTTCTTAAGCATGATATGAATGTAAATACATGTTTTATATGTGAAAAGTATCTTCACTTTCATTCATATGAATTATTTACATCTGTATGTGATGTGGGGGCAGTGTGCCTATGGCTTTGTGCCTGTATGTAGGTGTATGCCAAGATGTGGCTGCATCCATGCTGTAATTATGAAATGAATGTTGAGTTTAAGATGTTTCATTTGGATGTCGGCTGACGAGAGACATTTTGGAGTCCTGGCAAGTGGCCGTTTTGTCCAATCCAATCAATGTGAAATCTGTTTAATCTATATTGACGGTCATGAGCCTTGGCCCAGTCATGGCATCAAATTGACTTAGGTATATTTAATTTCCTATAGTAAGTTGAATTTACCGTGAACCTTGTGCCGGTGAGCTGTGCCTTGGTGCTAGCTACTCTGGGGAGATTTAAATGCTTTGATTAACCATATTTGTGTGGTTGCACATGATAGTCACGAGTCGGGAACTGGAAAATTAAGTCCAAGTGTCCCTGGTGGTAACAATATGAGTATACGACTAAGAGTTACATTAAAGACTGCTAATCAGGTAATTCCGTAATTCCCCCTCTCCAACACTAGTACTATCCCTCAAAACTCCTTGTTCGGCTAACATATCCGCAACCTCATTAGCTGATCTTTGAAACCAATGGAATGAGGTATTCATTGTGGATGCAATAGATCTAGCTAACTTAAGGTGAAGTGAGTGGATCTTCATGATCCCACCTTATCGCTTCTCAGTTAATAACAGTTCAAGCATCCCCTTCCACTAAAAGATTTTGTATCTCAAAACTTCTAGCTGCCTTCAACCCGAACAAGAGAGCTTCAACTTCAGCCTTAAAAGCAGAACGCTCTTCAATGGGACCTGAAAAACAATGCAAAATAACATCAAATCATCTTTGTAAACCCCACCTATAACAGATATGCCAGGATTACCTAATGAACACTGGTCAAAATTGAATTCAATGATTCCAGCTGGAGGAGAAACCCATTAACAATCAATAGACAGATGACTGGAACTAGTAACAGCAACTTGTCCCCAATATCTTATCACTACACCCAATGGCACATCTCCAAAATCTTGTAAAATGGAGACCCAAATAGCAGCTTTCAACTGAGTATATCAAGGATTACCCGAGGATGTGCTGATTTGATTTGTCTTGCAAAATCCTTCTAGTTCTTTCTTCCTAAATGCCCCACAAAATTGCTTGACAAATACACTGATAAAGTAGATCATCCCTAGTGCCCAATCCCCTAAGAAACCACCGACACAGCAAATCGGCAATGTCTGAAAGCATAACCCACCTGCACTGAATCATCTGTAAGAAAGAATTCCACATAAAACTGGCTATATCACAATTTAAGAACAGATGGTTAATAGTAATCCCCACCTTCATGCACACCAGTCACACATCAAGGGACAAAGCCATAAAATTTCTTCTCCTTTGGAGCTTGGGTGTTGATCTTTTCCAAAGCCAAAGTCCAAACAAAAGCCTTAGAGGACTGAGCATCTTCCAAATTCTATTAGATGAAATTGGGCATGGGTAACAAAAGAAGGGCAACTAAAAAGGCAAATAGGAATTTAGAGGAATAAGAGCCTGTTGGGTCAAGGGTCCAAACTTTGTGATCAGAGTTATTAAGATCAATAACAACTTTAAGGGAATCAAGCAACCCAGCTAGTTGAACCAAAGGGCAGCAAAAGAGTCTGCCCTTAAGGGAAGATTCAAAGATGCTCCATTAGGAGAAGAGAGAAGAACATCAGAAATGAACAAATTTTTATGAATGGTTGCATTACCAAACTCTTGGAAATCTAACTTGAAGGATAAAATCACCCCACCATAGGTCTTTCGAAAACCTGATTCAACCACCATCCCCCAAAACAGCTGGAATATAAGGTATACGAAATCTGAAAGTGCAAGGATATGTTTCCAAGGGATGAGCATGAGAACCTAACCTTTTCTATTGACATCCGACCCACTTTTATTTATAGCAAAGCTACACATCATCACTGCATATCACAGATTATCCGTGTCATCAACAAATCTCCACAACCATTTGCAGAAAAGGAACTGTATCTGCTCTCTAAATGTTTTTGGAGATTTTTAGAGTTCACTAATCTCCGCAACCTTTTGTTGAGAAAGTAAACGTTTCTGCTCTATCCAATACCTCCTGCTTCTTTTCTCTCACACCTGGGCCAATTAACTAAATGGTCCTTTCTTAGAGATGCCTCCCTCCCAAAGGAAATCCTGTTAAATCTTTTTCCTGCACATACAAAACAAGGGAAAGTAATACGCCGGGATGTTTGCAAGTACTGATCTAGCAAGTGCAATTCTACCTCCCAAGGAAATTTAAGACCGTTTCCATGTAGCCAACTTTCAATAAAATTTCTCAACTACTGGTTCCTAAAAATCTTCTCTCCTCAGGTTATTCCCTAGCGGCAAACCTAGATATCTCAAGGCCATGACAGATTTGACAGCTAAGGATGGCTGCATGGCCCCAAGTTGCTGCTCATCTACGTTTATGCCACTAACACTGCTTTTCCCCAAATGTACTGTTAGCCAGACACTCTTTCAAAGCACCCGCTCAATGATTTCAAATGACAGACCTGGGTTACAGAATTTCTATTAAGAATGATTGTTATCAAAAAATTGCATGTGTGAAATACTAACCATTTTTTCTGATCTCAAAACCACTCACCAATCCCACCTCCTCTTTGCTCATGAATCTACTACAAAAATCTCCAACAATAGTAAAATAAAGGGGAAATAAAGGATCACCCTGCCTAATGCCCCTAGAGGCCTTGCGAAAAACCTTTACATGACACATTTATCAATATGGAAATATATACACTACTCACACACAACCACTAATCCCCAATCTCCACCTATCAGCAAAAGTTTTAAGTTCTACAACATGACATGAATTTTCACCAACCCTATAGCATTTTTAAAATCAAGTTTACAAACCAGATCTTCTTTATCCAATGTAAATCTTGAGATTTTCAATCACCATCTTCAAATTTCTTCAACCCCCTCACTGTCTATTAATACTCCAGCCAAAATTTATTTTTCATTAATGAAAGCACTTTGATCACTTGAAAATGGTTGAACCTAAAATCTTTTTGAGCCTAAGGTATAAGATCGTAGCTATGATCATGTACAAACTTGTGATCAAGTTGATAAGCTGAAAGTCTTTAATCCGATAAGCATCATCCTCTTATTGGGATTCAAGTGATAAAAATGAATTTGTGCTTAATTAATGATACCATTCTCCCAAAAATATTTAAACACACCCATAAGATCGACCTTGATGATGTCTCAGCAATCTTAACAAAAAAAAAACGCAATGGAAAAACCATATCCGGACTTGGAGCCTTATTCCCATTACGTTCCCAAATTATTTTCTAATCTCTTCCTCTTCAATCTGCTCTCCAATCTGGGTTTATCATAAATTTATTCAATTTCAAACAAATGGGATCCTCATGAATATTTAAACCAAGAGAATACTCCAACTATTTTATCCTCAGATAACGTGATATCGGGATCCTGTTTACTGATCACCTCCCTCATACCACCCCTCTTTCTTTCACAAACCCCAAATATTCCAACTAAATATCTTCATTAGAAAATCTGCTTCAACTCCCGTGTCTTAGAACCTGAATCAGACTCTCACCTAATGTATTGGACATTGCATACTAACTTTTTCAACTCTCTCTCTCTCTCTCTCTCTCTCTCTCTCTCTCTCTCTCAAGCGTTAGTCCATAAGACTACAATGACTAACCAAATTAGCAAATTCCCTCATTCTCTTTGTCAAACGCTTCCTCAACTTTACTCATTACTAAATCTAATAACATTAAGATCTCCTCCAATGCACCAAGGCAGTCTCCAATCCTCATAAACACTGATAAGTTCTACCCAGAAGCTATGTCTACAACAAGGTTTATTTGGATAATAAACCACTGACCATGCCAAAACGAAACCATCCTCTACATAATTGATACCGAGAATAGGCCAACTCTTTTCCCCTCGGACCACAGTGTAAAGGATCGGTTTTGGATCGGGGATCGTTCTGGTCCAAAACCTAGTTGGATCGCCGATAAAACTCTGGATCGGACGATCCAAACCGATCCCAAGAAAAAAAAAACAATTTAAACCCTGTTGTGGCAGCAAAATTTACTCTCCTCAATTGAAGAGAGTTTATATATTAACTAGAACTAAGGCTAAAACAGTACATACACAAATAAAGAAAGAAAGGAAAAAGAGGAAA
>JAUPMG010014642.1:0-14685 GCA_031762675.1 Pachysandra terminalis
TATATTCCTGAGTTTATGTACTTAATGGCTCAGTGGAACTCATGCTTTTTAGCAACCAACATTTCAGGTTCATTAGTCGCAGCAGCTGCAGAGGAGCTGTGGCCTAGTCGGACTCCTCAATTCGTAGAGCTTGGACGACGAGAGATCGGTTGGGTAGCACTTTGATAACATATTAGCTTAGTCAAATGTTAGACTTTTCCTTTGTTTAGAACTTGTTTAGATTCAAACAATGTAATAATAGTTACTTATATCTTACTAGAACAATTATTGAACTTCCACTTATGTTTTAACATGTATATCCACCTCCATAGTGATATGGGGTGAAGGTCGCATCTGGACCCGGAAAATTTTAAATTTTCGGATCGAGTCGTGACAGGCACACAAGTGCGCTATCAACCAATCTAGCTTCATCCCGACTACTAAGGGATCTTCCAATTCATTGCACATATCATGGAGATCCTCCAAAGTAAGAGTGGATAGCCGTGTCTCCTGAAGACGTCCAACCAACGAACATACAACTGAGTAGAAAAGAAGGCTCGCAGACGAGGAATGGAAACAATTATCTCGGTGCCAGGGCCGCCAAAACAATCAACAATCCTCTGAAGAATAGAGCTATAAGTAGTGGGGATGTAGATCTTCTTTACAAACATGAAGTGAGTGTTCGCTTCAATAGAAGGTAGTAGCGGATCAGCATAAGCATCCACACTTGCCAGATCCAAGAACCAGTCATCAATAAAGTCATGAGAATGACCACTCTCACTAGAAGCGTCAACGATAGGAACATCCTCCTCATTAGGGGCTGAGGACCTTAGAGGTACTTGCACAGGTGGGCAACCTCACCTATTTAGAAGAAGTCTCCCTCTTTTTCATTTGAATGATGTCCTGCTCGAAGGGATCGGAGAAGTCATAGGAGTTTCTTCCCTTGCAAAGAAAGCATCAATAGTAGCATCCCCAACACCAGGAGTAGGGGACATTGATGCTCATCTGACTCACCTAGAAGAAATGAACAATGCCTTACATAAGCGAAAAACATATGCAGGATGAAGCGTACGATAGATATATTGGAAAAATCAAATTCTCACCTCTCCCAATCGAACGTGACGCAAGGGAAGCATTAGAGGAGACTACTGCTGATGGCGTCGTTTTAGTTGAGCCAAAGTTGCGATGACGCACATCGACTTCAAGGTCGATATGACTGAAGTCATGAGTTTGGCCCTCACCAACATCGCTTCCTTCATTTTCTTCAGCTTCTACCCCTCTTTTAATTACTTCTTCCATTTCAGCCTATATTCATGGATTGGAGCCTTATCCTCTGGAACAAGGACTGGGGGAATACCCATAGGACACTTGCTGGGCTTGGAGGATGAACCAGCATGACCTGTTAGTTGCACCTATGAGACAAAGGGCAAGTAGATCATAGAATTGGTCAAAATAATGAAAGAAGAAGAAACTATATGCACACACACACACACACACATATATATATACACACACACACACACACACACGAAAAGTACTAATGACAAAAAAATAAATATCAAATGACGTTGATATATGAGGTCTTACCGATTTTTTGAGGATGTAATGGCCTTGGCAGTTTTGGCCGAGATTTTGCGGACCCCTTCTAGAGAGGGAGTGGTCTTTTTGGAAGGAGGCAACGGTAAACTCAGTCTGGCATGCTTGACAGGGATGTAGACTTGTAAGACCCTCAGTGCTCAAACACTGACAAAAGCATAGGCATGATGCCAAAACTTGTGCCAAAATTTCACCATCTCTAGAGTACACCCTAGATGGTGATTTTTCCTGCTACTACGACCTTATGAGTCAAAATATGGAACAACTCACGAAAACCGATCTAGTATATAGAGAGCATGTGTCTGAGGCATCAAAATCTGATGCTACTGTTGAAAGAAGAGTTTACTTAAGCCCAAACTGTCGAATAAAACACTGAGGGTTTTAGGCCTTTGGAACATAACCATTGTGCCCTTCTACGCTAGCCAGGAGGGAACCTGGAAGCAAACTCATGATGTAGGACATCAAGTCAAGTGTTATGCGGCTCTGGTTATCAAAGTGCACAATACTCAACATGGAATTGGTCCGATAACCAACAGACTCTATACTAGGCAATATCTCGTGATAAGGACGAAATATAAATTGTGACTCATCATCTACCAAGAGAATGAAACTAACACCCTTGATCCGTTTGGTATTATCCCATAATACTACTCGTGGTCGTTGCCCGTCATCATCTAGAAATGTACGAGGAGAAGGGCAATACTTTTTGAACTGTTCAAATATGAAGAGTTGTAAGAAGACCGTTGAAACAAAGGATTCAATATCATACTGGCCACATGAGGAGGACCGATCCTCCACCAACAGGTCCATCCTGTAATAGATAGTACCCAAGATCATAGCCGCTAGGGGAAATCGGGCACCATTCGTATCGCCATGAGGAAGTGACGCTCCTGCACCTTCCATGAGGCAGACCCTCGAACAGAAATCTTGAGAGGAATAGAGCAAGGAAAGCCTCAAAAATATGATTCATAGGATACCATCGCCAGTAGACTCATGTGGGACATCATCCTCGCCTCTCATCTGCTTAATGTCTTTAAAGAAATAGCAAATCCAACCACTGAAAGAAGGGTGTGCCTTCGACTCCTTTGAATTGGAATGAGAAGAATATTTGGGAGGGATGGCTGCCAGAGCTTGCGCCTTGGTTAATGACCTAATAAGGCACAACTCGTCAGCGCTAGGAGAAAGGTTGGCAGGATTAGTATCACCAACAATCTTCAGGCCAAGTAACACAAACATCCTCTAGGGAAGGGGCAAACTCACCCCAAGCAGTCACAAAAGTGTTGGTCATCTTATTCCAACAACAAAGCAACTGAAAGATCGCTTCTTTATCAACAACAATGTTCGAATCCGCACATATCTGGATGGCATCCCTCAAACCGCATTTTCAGAGTTTTTGCCGCAACAAGTTCGTATCCAGAATGTCCCTACACTACTCACGCCAACTGGTAGGATAACCAGGATACGACTTGAATCGCAACTGGCTAAGAGGATAAGCCCCAGATTGGAAATTCATGCGAGGATTGGATTCCAAGGAAGGATCTACACCCACATTAGCATCTGTTGACGGGAGCAGACATGCCTTCACGCTCATAGGCCCTTCGGAAGTGACAGGGCTAGGAGGCACTCTCTTCCAAAGCCAATCATCAATGAGAGGACTGTTTACCTAACTTGTTGGAAAGCAAGGAGGACCATCCTTGTCCGAATACTTCAAGGAAGTCAGGCCATGAGAATACTTTTGCCTTGCCATAAGGAGCAACAAAAAAAGAAGAAAAAAAGAAAGGGAAGAGAACTTATAAGGTAAGTAGAACTCGGGTCACGATCCAAGATTTCGAAAAATCGTGTGGTTCTAAATATTGCAGATTAGAGATTTTACCAAAACAATCCGAGGATGATTGGGTTGTGATGCCCCAAGAAAAAAAAAATCGAGGATGATTGGGTTGTGAGGCCCCAATCCAAAACAAATTGATTCCGGGAGGATCATTTTAGACATCAAAACCAGATCCCAGGAGGATAGGCATGCGTTAACAGCAAAAAAAAAAAGTTGATCCCCGGAGGATCAGTTTAGACGTCAAAGGCAAATCCCAAGTGAATTGGGATGCGTTAACAGCAAAAAAAAAATAAAAATTGATACCGAGGGGATCAATTTAGACGTCAAAGGCAAATCCCATGAGGATTGGGATGCGTTAACAGCAAAAACAATTTGATCCCGGGAGGGTCAAGTTAGACGTCAAAATTAGATCCCAGGAGAATTAGGATGCATTAACATTAAAAAGAAAATTGATCCGGGAGGATCAGTTTAGACGTCAAAAGCAGATCTTAAGATGTGCATTAACAGCAAAAAAAAAATTAAATAAATTGATCTCTAGAGGATCAGTTTAGACGTCAAAAGCAGATCCTGGGAGGATGGGAATGCATTAACAAGAAGAAAAAAAATTGATCCCGGGAGGATCAGTTTAGACATCAAAGGCAGATCCCAGGAGGATTGGGATGCGTTAACAGCAAAAAACAAAAAAATGCCAACCCTAGGAGGATTGGTTTAAGCGTCAAAAGCAAAACCCCAAGCGGATGAATTGGCGTCAAAGCAAAAATATATATATATAATGATAATATATGATAATATGTCCAATCTTGAGAGGATTGGGTTTATACGTTAAGAGCAAAAAACCCAAAAAATTGGGTAGCGTCGATATATATATATACATGTATATACCATTCCTGAGGAGGATTGGGTTGGCGTCAGACTGATGAAAGTCCAAGAAGATTGGCTTGCATCAACAAATATATATATATATATATATATAGATGCACAAAACCCGCGGGATGAGAATTGCCCATGCCTGTATGTGTATCAAAAAGATATAGAAAAAAAGGGGTATTATTCCACGGGTATGCCCAAGGGAAGCAAACAACACACCGTGATAATGATCGTCAAACTACGACATGACCACGCCAGTAATCTCGAATTAATCGTCGTGGTTAGGGGGACTGAAATGTAGATATGAGAAATAGTATGGACAAATAGCCTAATAATAGACTGACACGTGTCAGGACTATAACCGACACATAGCAAGGTCCTAACTGATACCTATGGGTAGAACCCTTGGGAACTTCCTAACAAAGAACCTCGGTCGGTTTGGAGAATTAGTTCGAGGAAGGTAAAGCCGAGACATGGACGTAAAGAGAAGGTAGTGTGCAACCATAATGACTCTTCACATTGCATAAATCACAAGAAGACCAATATGTTTACAATGAGTATACAATAAAGTTGATATCAACAGATACTCCGCGGCGGGATGCCGGACCACTTACGGCAAGATGCCAATAAAGAGATACATCTCTATTCATACTTTGAGAGCCCACTTGTGTTGGGACATCCTCTCAAATTGTCATACTTTAAGAGTCTACCTGTGTTGGGACATCCTCTCGAATTTTCATACTTCGAGAGCCCACCTGTGTTGGGACATCCTCTCAAATTGTCCTACTTTGAGAGCCCACCTGTGTTGGGACATCCTCTCGAATTGTTATACTTCGATGACCCACTTGTGTTGGGACATCCCCTGGGATTAACAACCTTTGAGGTGCGTCTCACATTCGCTAAAGATGTGCTTCTCGGTGAACACATCGATATGATTTTACATCTAAGGGAAGAGACAGCCCTGGACGCTGTAAGACGTCAATACTCCACGGCTCGATACCGGATACATACCTCCATCTAGAGTGAAGCTCGAGTGACGTAGAAGGTGATACATACCTCTGTCTATAGTGAAACTCGAGTGACGTAGAAGGATCAAGTGACGTAGAAGGTGATACATACCAACCATCTAGAGTGAAACTCAATGACGTAGAAGGTCAAACATTCTTAGAGATGTCAAGACTTGACAGTCTCGAAGACAGCAAGGCTAAACAATATTCACTACACTTAACATATGTCAATTACCAATGCCTATGCTCCAACGTCATGAAGGCAATGCATACATAATCTAGGGGAAATAGAAATGTAAACGAAAGGAGGGTCATGAGGCTCGCTAATCCCTGGTCGTATTGAGATTGCAGGCTGTGTCACAGTTTCACAGTGGCAAACCTATAATTCATCTAAACGACTCGTGATTGGTCCACCTACGAGAATGGGGTACATAATGCATACTACCCCAGGTCAACGTTTTTACACCGTCAGAAACGATGCAAGGGATCACTAACTGCTGTTATCTTTTCTTCCAACAGCTATAAATACTGGCTCACTTCCCAAAATCGAGACGGATGGAGAAAAAGGCATTAGACTCCTAAAAGCGTAGCTCTAAAGTGTGCTCACGTAATTCTAAGCCTTAGCTCACTATTTTCTTTATCCTGGTTCGACCAGTGTTAGACGGTCCACCAGTTTGACTCTTTAGTTCTTCTAGAGACGGGATACGGTCACTCGTTGATTTAGGTTCCCGTCGATCAGTAATTATACCATTGGTGACTCCTTCACAAAACCACCCACTACAATTACTATATATATATATATATATGTGTGTGTATATTTTGCTTATATAGGTAAAACAAATGGATTTTGTACCCGCTCAAATTGAAGGAAATCAAGAAACAATATTTATATTTTCAGCTTAACTTATATACATTTTAGAAGTTAGAATTTGAATCCAATATATTTTGGATCCTTACAACTTTTTGGATGTTGTGATATAAATGTTGTATTTATTAGTTTTAAACTTTTGTATCATTTTACATTATTAATTAATGAAAACTCATAAGCAACGTATATTTTAATGAAGAGATCTATTTTTTATTAATTGATTTTATTGTATATATTTTAGAAGTTACTAAAAAAATAAATAATAGAAAGAAGAAATTAGATGAAATTAATCTTATATTAAAATACTTAAAAATAAAAAACATGTTTTTGTGAAATATCCGAAAGTCCGAAATTGAATGAAATTTCACACTATTCACAACTTTATTTCGGTCAATTTTTTAAGCCTTAAAATGCTTTATCCGTTAATTTTCCAAAATATTGAAATTTTGGAAAATTTGATTTCGTTTAGAGGCTATCGAATCGTTGAAATTTCTGAAATTTAAAACTATGAGTGAGACTGAGAATTTTCAGTCTCACTCATAAAAATTTGTAGCAACTTATTTGGAGAATACTACTGTACATTTACTTCTAGTCAGTACTACTAAAAATATTTGTTACGTGGTAAAAAAAAAAAGGCACTGTGAAATCCAATATTTTTCTTGTATAAAATTTAAAAATATTAAAAAAAATATATTTATACATAAAGAAAAAAAGATCAATATTTTTCTAGTAAAAGTATTAAAAAATAATAATTACCAATGAAAAAATTATATTGTACAATGCATTACTAGGATTTAGATGAATTGAAACATTATTCACATTGTAGCCTATGGGTGTCTATGGGTGGGCTTGGGCCGAACCATGCTCAGTCCCAACCCAACCCTGTCATGAAAAAATAGGCCCTAGCCCACCCAAGGCCCACTCACGGCCCTATCTTTGGAGCCCATGCCCGGATCGATGATTAATCATAGGGTTAGGGTGGACCATACCATTTAAAATCACAAAACTCATTAACACATACTTGTAATAAACCAAGGTCGTATAAATGTTTTACAAGATTTGCATGTCTGGACCGTAAAAGAAAAAGGAAAGCGAACTTACAACATATCAATAATGGTGCATCTTAACTGGAGGTCACGGGTTCGGGTCCCATGGTTTACTTGAGATATGGTTCTTGTGAGTGGGGTCATGTATCCGAGGCTTATCCTGATCCTATTAAGTGGAGTTAGGGATTCCGCTTTATCAAAAAAATAAATAAAAATAATAATGGTGCATATTCTATGGTAACTAAAAAAAAAGAAGGAAAAAAAAAAGAAAAAAAAATTAGTAAAATGCACAAAGTAATAATTCTATTAGAATACAGATTTTTTATTTAATAAAACAAAAGTAATAGGACTGAGTTTTATTCAACTGGGCTAAAAGAGGCTCAAACCTAACCCAACCCTTAAAAACATATATAGGTTCAACCCGTCCAGAAGTTATTTTAGACTGAACCCCTAATTGTAGCATGTCTATAACATCTCTTAACAGATAGATGGTATAGATTTAGCACATAATTGAATGTATTGACCCGAAGGATATCTAGATCGGATGGCCATCGTACACTTGCTTAAGTCGGCGAGCTTTGAAAAATGGGTTGGCAGCCGCCCTCCGCACCACCGTCCACTTACCTAGGTACCATACATTTTGAGCAGAGTGGGACCCACACACCAAATACAGTTGAACTGACGAAGACATTGCTGGGTGATCTCAATCATTCTTTTTTCGTAGCAAAATTTCTCTACTTACCTAACCGCCTAACTTTGAATTGACCCCTAAATCCTCTAATTTAACACGTGTAGAAAATTAATAAGAAGTTAAGAACATGGTAAGAGTCCTTATACTACGCAAGGTTTACAGTCTCGTGATCGGAGACCGGATTGGTCTCGGCCGATCTCGGTTCAGATCAGGGATACTGATCGGTCCGGATCTGGTACAAAAAATGGATCGTCTAGTTTTTCTTTCTTTTTTTTTGGATCGGTCATTTCGGTCGGTGGATTGACAATACCGATCTGGACCGTTCAATTTATAAATTAAAAAAAACATTGGATCGGTTAAACCGGTCATTGGACTTATCCATATCTGTATCGGTTGGACCGATCCAATCCAAAGCCTCACGATACAACATCGGTCTGATCCTTGAAACCTTGAGACTATGAGGACGGTGACCTTAATCCTAATTGTTAGAGTAAATATGAGTAATTTATCGCTACCCAGTACACCATACTAGATCAACTGATCAAACCAATTGAACCATCAACCATACATCTTAATGGTTCAGTTTGAACCTCAGTCCAAATTGATTTTAAAACCGGTATAAATTGAATCAAAGCGAATAAACATGTGAAAACTAAGGATGAACAGGATTAATTGTATTTGGCTGCATTTGATACCGCTTAATTAAATGTTTATTAACTTTTTTAACTTACTAAAATACTCTTAACCAAAAGTGCATTTGGTAATATCCAAGGGATGATTTCTTACTCACAAGCAGTAGAGGAATATAGCCCACAAGGAGATCACGTGTGTAGGAAGTGATTATCTAGATATTATTAAAACTTGTAAAATAAAACTTTTAGTCCCCAAGTGATAGTACTTCAAAAAAATAATATTTCTATCCTAAAACTTTAAGATAATTCATATCTTTTTGTTTTGATGAGGCACTTAACTAAACCTATTTACTAAACTTTATTTTATTATCATTATTATAACGACGAGCATCTTGTTGTTGTGGATTAAGGTGTTCTCAACAACTTCTTCTTACCACATATACCACATGTACTGGAAGTAGTTTCTAAACATTTATGACACTTTGAAAATGACACTACTAATCCTGAACACAATACTAAGCTTTTTAAAAATGACATTTTTGTCTTTAAATAATAAGAAATTTTCTATAAGTTTATCTTTGTAAGGTATTTAAGTTATCCGTACTATCAAACACATTTTTTTCAAACCAAGCAACTTATTGATACTGTAAATAAGAGATTCCACTGAGTCACTATTGGATTTATGTATTGGGTCGACTCAATTGGCTCGACCCAAATCCCCAATTAAAGTATGGGACCTCAATGCTTGGTGTGAGACCAAGTATGACTTGGATTCAATCTCTTAATGAGATTAAGAGAGAGTCCAAGAAGGACTTGAGTTGAGTCTCATATTTAGGAGACTCCTCATCCCCCTAATGCTACACTCGTTTTTTGGACTCTCCAACCCTAGAGAATTTCTCTTCTCTCTTCATGTCTTCTTCCTACTCGAGATATGGTTTTGCTACTTAGATCCCCATACAGAGATCTGGTCGTTTTGAGTGTAGAACATTATGTGTAGTTCTAGTAATCACATATTCTGACATAGGATATTTTCTGATTTGATATAAATCTTCCGTTACAGATTCAGGCTCGTGTGCATCTAGATACGTGATCTAATTCGTCTACAACCTTCCATCACTTATCCAATGGGTGCTTATCTAAAAGCACAAGCCACCAAACATGCCTAGCTTATATAAGTGCTTATTTGAGCTTATAGCTTATTAAAACACTTTTTAAAATTAAAAGTGTGTTGGGTAACACTTAATGAGTAAGTGGTTACCCATAAGCAGTAGAGGAAGGCTATCCATCAGGAGAAGCTGCTTTTAGCAGTTCTCTTATCACTTATGCGAGAAGCTATTTCTAAACTTTAGTAATATTTTCATAATACCTATTTTACCCCTAAATTTTCATAAGCATTTAAATACATGTTATTTCTAAACTTTAATAATATTTTCCCAATACTTATTTTACCACTAAACTTTCATAAGAACTTAAATAAATGTATTTACCAAACGCTATTTTCTTCCAGTAAGCAATTTATTGTTGTTGTGGATAAGTGATCCCATTGAGTCACTTATCCAATGAGTGCTTATCCAAAAGTACAAGTCTGGTCAAATGCAACCCAAGTGTGACTTGGACTCAATTTCCTAATGAGATTAATAAAGGGTCAAAGGAGTTGAGTTAAGTTTCCTATTTAGGTGACTCCTTCTCTCTTAGTGCCAGACACGTTTTTTGGACTCTCCAACCCTAGAGAGTCTCTCTTATCTCTTCTTCTTCCTTGAGATCTGGTCGTTTTGAGTGTGGAACATTATGTGTGATTTTAGTAATCACATATTCTGACGTAGAACGTTTTTCAATTCGATAGAAATCTTTTGCTATAGATTCGAATTTGTGTGCATAAAAATATTGATCCGATTCGTCCACAACCTTCAGTCACTTATCCAATAGGTGCTTATCTAAAAGCACAAGTTGGCCCAAACACAACATAAGTATTCCCATTGAGTCACTTATCCAAAAGTACAAGGTTGGCAAAACACAACCTTCCCTAGGACTTATGAGAGCATTTCGTCTTGTCCACGAAGCTAGACGATTTGCTGCACCACGTGTATACTCTGCGCTGAAATGCATTAGGGTATAAGCATTTCAACGCGGGAATAAACATTACAACATGTGGTCCATCAAATCGTCCGGCTTCGTGGACCATACGAAATGCTCTCATAGTTAACGGGTAAGAACTGTTCTTACCAACCAAAGATCGGTTTTTGTTTGAACCAAAAACCGGAAAAAAAAAAACAGAGAGCGAGAGAAGGAAAGAAACAGGGAGGACTGGGTTAGAATTTCAGAATCTCTCACTACCATCCAAAGTACAAACCGAATCTGAGTCTCTACAGTAAATACTTGGACGTATAAGCCGAAACCCTCTCTACTTCCTCCTATTTCGTACGCTAAAAGAATCTCTGAGAACCTTTCTTCTTTCGGACCCATTTGTTGTAAGGTGAGACATTCTTCTTTCCCTTTTGTATTTAGAGATCCAAACTTGTAGTTTTCTCATCTGGGATTCTGTTAAACTTGCTCTTTTTTGGTGAACATGTTGTGATTTGTTATACAATCCAAACACCTAGTTACAACAAGGCATGATTTCTTACAAATGTTTATGTAATTGAATTTGTGATCGAATTTAGAATCTTATAAGAACATGGTGGTTCTATTTTCTTTAAATAAGAATAAAAATAAAAAACCTTATAGTTTTCTCATCTGGGGTACTTCTAATCTTGATGTTTTTGCTGAACAAGTTATGGTTTGGTTTCTTAGAATCGTTCATCTACTTGAATCTGTGATACATTAAAAACAGGGTGGTTTCATTTTCTTTTTAAAATATCAAACTCTTCACATCTGGCTACTTCAAACTTGCTGTTTTTTTGCTGAACAAGTTGTGATTTTGTATTCAACCTAAACGCCTACAAATAACTGGTCTTGGTTTCTTGTGTTAGAATTGTTTATCTAATTTAATATGTAATAGAAATAGAATCTTGCAAGAACATGGTGGCATTTTGATCACTTTTTGTCACAACTCAAACCTAAGGTAATTCTCGTAAGAACCCTTATGTTTGAACCGCGACACTCACCCCAACCGGAATCGGGAGTGGCAGTCAACCAAAGAGCCAAACCATATGAATCAATAAAACTTTAAAGGAATTTACTTTACTGAAGTTAATCAAAATATAAACTATGTTATTACATCCAAAACAACTAATGAAATAGTAGCGGAAAAGAAAATAATTGCATATGTTTCCAAGTTTAAATCAAATCCCTAACCCTATACATCATAACTAATCTAAGAAAGAAACTGATAAGACCGATAGAAAACTCTAAGTAGAAATCACTTCACGTTCCAGCAAAGTTCACAATAAGGGTATGTCTCATCTTGTTTTCCTAAAATTGCGCAAAGGCGTCAGCTACACTTAGCCCAGTAAGTAAATCAATTAAAGTACACATTTAAATTGGAATAGGGTCAAGGCCACTATCCAATGAAACAACAAAAATAAGGCAGTAATGATATGCAATCAAATATAATCATAATATAGTCAATGCAATGCAATATGAATGCTGGTTCAATTATTAATGAATGCAATGCATGCTCATGCAGAAATAAAAGAAAGGTTTGATCACCAAGTGTGATCCATGCAAAATCATATGCTGTGCAATCATGCATGCTGTTTGGCATTCGATTAGTGTATGTCCCACATCCGATCTAAGTTCAATACCAAAGAATGTTCCACCGTAGTGAATTCATCCCCATATTTACGGTAATGTGATAATTGGACTATTCTATGTACGCATCATAGTTTCTAGAAGCTTCGACCTAGAGGTCACAAGCGCCTTTGTTATTTTCAATCATAAGGAATATCCCAAGGGGCCACTTAAGTGTACTTCTCCTCTGTGATCCATACATTAGCCGATCTACTAACAGAATTTCACTCGGCATCCGTCATGTATTATGATATGTTTATTGAGAGGAAAATATAATGGGGTATATTGGGATGATCATTCCCTCAACCAATAAGAATTGTCCATCCGGGACTTCCACACCAAACACTCATATTTGATCAGAACTCCAACATAAGTGAAGTCTGAAGGTAAAGTCTAGTACATGACCAGGATATGGTCATTAATACCAATTGGCTATGCTGTGCATGTGCAGTGTTTGTGCACACTAACTAGGCATACAATTAAGTGTACAATTGTGTAATAATACTAAGTATGAGAATATGAAGTTTATATCATGGTATAAGTCATCATGAAAATCAAAGAAACTCAAGTTAATCATTTTGTATGATGTAAACACAATAATTTATAAAAAAATCCATTCAATCATCAATTTAAGTCATATATTAATCATAATCGTCATTCAACCAATACAACACATATTTCCATTCAAGTAACCCAACCTGGGCTGACCGGCAGGTTCAAACAAAATTAAGTCAAGGTCTTTGGGCTGACCGGTAAGCTAACCGGCACACCGGTTGGCCATCCGGCAACCTAGACAGGGGCTTGGTTTTCCAAAAATAACAAGGGTAGCCACCGGTAGGCTGGCCAGCACACTGGCTGGCCATCCGACAGGCTAGGCAGGGGCTTGTTTTTAAAGTCTCAGGCACACATGGTCATTAATGGCTACCGGTAGGCTAACCGACACACCGGTTGGCCATCTGGTAGTCTAAACAGTGTTTTAATTTATTTGGGGTGTCCAGCAGGGTTTCGACAGACTACCGGCACACCGGTAGGTCTGCTGGATCGAAACTAGGTGAACCGGCAGGTTGCCAGTTTGCCAAGAAACAACAATTCAGTTTAATTTTCATATTTTAACACATATTTAGCAATTTTCTTCAAAAGAAACTCACATTTAAATTCAATTCCGAACAAAACCAAATCAAAATAATAATCAAACAATCACCTTACCTTGCTTGGATTGATTATGCTTAGAAAACTTAAGTTTTATGAAAAGCAGTTCATGATTGAGTTTGAATTCAATGTGTTATGTCATATTCAGAGAATATGGCATATCACATAATCCAAATCAAAAGTACAAAGTAATCGAAATTACTTACCTTGCTCGTCGCTTTGGATCTTCCTTCTTCTTCAACCCAGTTCAAATCTGAATTGTTCTTCCACCGCCTTTCCAGCTCCAGCTATCATCTCAGATTTATTGATTATGATTTGGACGACCAAGACTGTGCTTATATAGTTTTTAATCTTGTCTCTTAGTTAGTCTAGAGTTATAATTAGTTTCGGATTAAGTTTCTAATCCTAGCCCCTAGATTAGATTAGTTTATTTACAACCTTTAGATGAGAGGTGTTCTAGTTCTAGTGTGAGTTAATGATTAGTCTTATCCTATCTTAATCCTAATTAGATTAGGTTCCTTTATCTTTTAATCTTAGTCATTAGATTAGTCTAATTAATCCTAACCATTGATTTTAAGTCTTCTAATTATTTTAGGAATGTTAATGTTTGTTTTAACCATAGTCTAATGTCCTACTTGTATTATAACTTATCATTTAATTATTATTATTTAATTAGCACGGAAATTAGTTATTTAATTAGTCTAATTGGGCTTAAGTATAGTTGGGCTTATTCTTATTGGGCTTTACTTAAGTCCAACTAATTAATTATTAGAGCTAGGTCTTGTTTGGTTAGTTTTAGTTTAATCTATTTAACCAGTTTCTTATTAAGTTGAAATGTCATTTGTTTATAACCTATAGTTTTGATTTATTAATTACTTTATGTTAAAGTATTATTAGCTTTATGATTAAAATATCCCTAACATACCTTAGTTACACATTATAACTTAAAGAGTTATGATTGTGTGTGAAGCACTCTAGTTTCCTATTGTGCAACCCACCAATCACAAGCAGTCAAAATCAAAGGTGTAAACTAACTTCTAAAATTTTAAATTAACCATTATTTTTATTACATTTTATTCCTATACTTTCATTAATTATAAATTAATCCCTATAAAAGTTCGGGTTATTACACTTTTTAGATATTGTTCTGAACAGAGCTGCATAATAATCAAAATGGATAGGCAAATGTTAGATGTCAGTTTATGCAGATAAATATATGACATCATAGAGAACTTCCACAAATGGAAAACCTAGTTATGGGCTCTTTCTGAATACCCACACCCCCCCCCCCCC
>JAUPMG010014653.1:0-15467 GCA_031762675.1 Pachysandra terminalis
ATTGACTAGCTTTATTTTTTATATCTTAGAAGTTATTACTTAGTACTTAGTAGTTATTAAAAAAGAAATTAAAAAAATGGCTAAAATAAAGTTTAAATTAAATACTTTAAATTAAAAAAAAAAGTAAAATTATTTCGGCAAAATTCTTAAAGTTTTGATCCGAAATTTGGCAAAATAAAAAACCTTTTTTTCGTTTGATTATTTTAATCTAAAAAATATTTTTCACCAATATTTCGGTTCCTTTTTGTTCTACGAAATCATTGAAGAACCCGAAATTTAAAACCATGAACGAGGCCTTAAACGGTCTTCTTCCTATTAGAGTAGTGAAGATCCAGATTATGACGTGGGTCTATCACGGAGACGGGTGATGCCTACTGCCACTACCGCTGCTGGTCTAAAGGGCGGTGCAGTCCTGCTCTCCTGCAAAGCTCCTCCCTTAAAATCAAGATGCATTTCTTCTGTTTATTTTTCATTCCTCAAGGGGAAGGAAAATGGGCATGAAATTTTGGCAGGTTCATTTTATCTTACAAACGCAGTAAGAAGGGCGATTTTGTTTCCCTCTGCCAGTCGGAATTTCTCCCGTGCATCGTTAGCGGCTGCTGCAGATGCCAGTACAGCTGCTAACTTTCCAATCAATTCCTCCATTCCAGCTGTGGCCAATGCTCTGCCGTCATCGTTCTCTGTCTCCTCGTCAATGGATGCGATAAAGGTGGTATATGCCCTAGATATTAGGGTTGGGCGTATCCTTAAAGCATGGAGGCATCCTGAAGCGGATTCTCTCTACATCGAAGAGGTGGATGTTGGGGAGCCAGATCCCAGAATCATATGCAGTGGACTTGTCAACTATATCCCTCTGGATGATCTTCATGTATTTTCTGGACAGTGATGTTAAGATTCTGTATTTCTGTACTTGGTATGGTTGTTATTTCAATCTGTAGAATGATCATAGATTAAAAGTAAGAATACAATTAGGGGATATGATCGAGTACCTCGAGGTTAAGGTTAATGGTCTATTGCAGAGTCCTTAGTATCTCCATTTTCCTTTCTTTCTTTTTCTTTTTTGGGTTGGATGAAGCCTAAGGAAGACAATATTGGAAATAGAGGAATACAACCATTCAATCAAAAGATTATCCTCTTTCATACAACTCCTCCACAGGAATTCCCGTAAACAATGATGCTCTGGAAATCCCTCTTATTGCCAGCCAGTTGAGGTACTCTAAATAACGAGATGTTCATTTCAAGCGGCAAGATCTAACTAACCGAACCTTGTTAGGGTCATTATATGCATTTAGTTGAACCTTGTTAGCAATACTCCATGAACAACTTCAAGGATTGGCTAGCCGAGAGAAAATCATGTTTGATGTCCTACGCTAGATGTCAGATCGAAAGATCTTACCTCAGAAAGATCCATTGTTTAAGCATTCAACTAGGTTCTAGTAGTGTCACCCTCTCCAATAGGCATGAAAAGGCATGCGTCCGTGCTCGACAGGGTCTCTTAAAATGCTGCCAATCATTGAATGCCTTGGATTCTCTAAAGAGTAAAGGGCAACTGTCAAGTTCAAGTAAATGGTTTCGAGTTCTAGGGGATTCCACCACACCTGTATTAGGTTAATTCATAAGAGTCGTATAAAGTTCTCCCTCTCATTCTCATCCCAAGCATCCTCCTTTGCTATAAAAACTGGCAAATTGATCTCAGCATTAGCCTAATCAACACCCAAAAGCTGCAGAGAGTTGTGCCAAATTTCTCTAGCTACAATAATGTGGTCTCTGTGTATCCAATTGTCTATTCGCCAGCTAGAATTCTAAATATCAAGTTTTTCTTTATACCATTCGGCACTCCATAGGAAAATCGAGAGTTACTATATCCCTCTATCCATTTCACTCTTGATTTTTGTCTCCATCTCCATCTTCCTCTATTGTATCAATTAATTCAATCTCCTTCAATATTTTCACTTTGTTTCCTGCCAACAGATTAAACACTTATTCCTTTTTCCAATTCTAACTTGATATGCTTCAGCTTATGCATCCTCTTTTTATCCTTTCTGCCTTTTTGTGCTACAATTCTTTCACCATTTCTCCACTTCTCATATGTAAGGAGAGTACGAAAACCACATGTTTTCAATCTGCAATTTTTCGTTCATGCCCTGCCTAATTTCTTTGGAAGATAAGATGACAATACATGATTGAAGTGTCTAGGTAAAAAGGATTCTTGGATGAGGTTAATGTATTTCTCGTTCAATCAGGCATGAGTTATCTTTGTTGAATGGAGTGGAGACAACATCCGAGAAATGGCTTCACTTAGGCTCCATTTGGATGCCAAGAGTATGCCAGAAAGTTAGTTGAGAAAGTGAAATATGAGAAAAGTCACGGAAAGTGTAATGTGAGAAAATTGAGTGCAAGGCGTTTGGATGTTGCAAGAATATGCTGGAAAGTTAAATGTTGCAGGGATATTTTGGTAAAAAAAATGAGTTATAAGGGTTTTTTGGTATAAAATAAGAGTTGCAAGGGTATTTTTGGTACAAACTGAGAGGTCACAAGATGTATTCTCACATATTCCCAAGTATCCTTGTGTTTTTGGTAGGAATTTTTGAGCTGCTTTTTTTGGGTTTTGGAAATGAATGGCAATATTCTTTTTGTAAGACCGACACTTTCCTACAAAACGTTGCCATCCAAATACCCTGTTTTGCAAGAAAGTTTGCCTTCCTTACATATTTTCACAAAATCCTGATGATATCTTGTTTGGGGATTCATCAATCCAAAACCAAATGCTGAATGGGTGACTGGTCAGGTTTTGGGAGGATGATGGCACACATCCTAAAAGGAGTAAGAAGTTTCTTGTTAGAATTCGAAGGTATTTAAGTATTCCATGGTAATAGTAGATGTTTTTCATGGTTAGAACTATGTCTCTGTTTTGTGTTCTCTTATAGGCTCATTTTGGGATGAATAAAATTTTAGTCGATGGTGGATTTGTACATATGGTAACCCTCTATAAGCATGGACAAAACATATGCTTTTAGCCTATGGAGATGAATGCGGTGGCTCTATTTTGAATATTTGTACATCCCTAAACTTGGTTAAAATCAACTATGCAAGCGTTCCTATCAAGAACTGAAGTACGGGTAACATTTTTACCAATATTAGAATAGATGACAATTGGGAATACTTTGCTAGGGTGGTGGTGAAGGGGAGAGCCCTGGTCTTGTCCGATGTGATCCAAGCATGTGATTGTTGGAGGCCAAATATGAGAAAGAGCTAGAGATCCAATTGAATTGGAATGTGTCAAACATGAGAAATGGAGATGGAGGTGGGCGTGATATAAGGAAAAGAGCGGGCTTAGTTTTGAACCTAATGGAAGCTGCTGTAGGAGATGACTTCAAGTCATTTTTTATTAAAGGGGGGAGTAAGGGTTACATATAAAGATTGATACTTATGCACATAAACCTAAATCAAAGCTGGAGGTAGGAGATCGCTTCAAGTCACATTCTGATTAAAGGAAGGAGCAAGGGGTTACATATGCACAAACCAGATATAGATCAGATTTGAAATTCAAAATTTTAATGGCATCATGAGTAGGATCTTGTGAGTGCGATGACAGTACTAGTGGTTTGATGGGGACACATTCATGTTCACCTCCGGTTATGTGACGGTCATGGATGGCCCACTAGAAATGGAGTAGCTAGCATGCGTTGCTCTCGTATAAATCATGTGGTGTTGTTTATGTTGCGGATGTAGACAACCAATGTGCATCTGCTTGGACCATAATGGAAAAAGGCCTATGAGCCTAGTTGGGTGTATTTCCATATTTATGCGTTGATTTGTGTCTCTTAGGCTTCAAGCCCAAGAGGCCATTTTCACTTAGAAAAGAAATTCAGTTTTTGATAAAAAGGAGTTAGTAGACGAGGTGCTTCGGTAAGGAAAAAAGGGATATTATACACATCTGACATTGTTTACATTTCCAAAGTATTAATTTATTCATTGAGGACTTTTATAAGCGGCTCAACGGCCAACGATAAGCTCTTGTGTGATGTGTAATCATTCTGGGGTTCACTCCAGATGGTTTGATGCTTATTCCCTTGCAATTATCTTTCCGACCACGGATCATAAAAAATAGGGGAGTGTGGGAATTGTCAATCAACCCAACCCAGGTGTTGGTGACTATGATTTTTGTGACTTACCTTTATCTTCTTTGGAGCCAAATAGGGTAGGTTATGTTATAGCTATTGTAAAGCTATGATGGGGCGCTGATCTTTTCCATGACCATTTTTTTAATTACTAAAAGGAGATCTACATTTATGAAAACAGAAAAGTTTACAAAGAAGAAACCCTATATACCCTGAAAGTATAACGAGAATATCAATCAAACAATTTCAACGTATACATCACCACAATTTTTAACAAAATCAGAGGATGCATTTTTTAATTCCAGAAGGATACCTGCCCAATAAAAACTGTAGAACAAATCCTTCCTTGATATAAGCTTGAGACCATGCTCCTTTCCTTAGAAAATTCTAGTGTTTCTTTCCTTCAAAATAGCCTAACAATGGGATTGGTTGTGTTTATACCTCTACTAGAGCTCTGATGTGGTGCTTGTGCTTTTCGTAGCCTTAAAAAACCAGCAAAAATGGAGATCGGTTGGAGGCAGAATTCTAGATCCCTATGGCTCAAATTGGGTGACAAGAATACCAACTTTTTCCATAATTTGGCTAAGGCAAGAAACAGATAAAACCAGATTTCCAAACTGGAAGTGAATGATGTGATCTTGGAGGATGAGTTTGAAGTGAAGAAAGCTGTGGAGAAGTTCTACTCCAACTTATATACAGAACAGAGATCCTATAGACCAGGGCTGGATGGCTTGCCTTTCTCAATAATATCGGAAGAGAGAAGAGATAGATTGGAAAGGAAAATTTCAGGAGATCAAGGGAGCGGTTGACCAATTAGAGGGTGACAAAGCACAAGGTCCAGATGGCTCGTCTCTTGCCTTTTTTTATATGCATTGCTGGAGCATAACCAAGGAAGATCTGAAGAGGGCTCTTGAGGACTTCATGGAAAAGGACACACTAACAAAAGAGAATATTGGACGAGGTTTGCAAGTGAATGTTTGGATTCAAAGCTAAGGTTGGGAGGAAATGGACTGGTATGTAAATTGGACATGGAGAAGGTCTATGATCATGTAAACTGGAAGTTTTTATTTTTTGTATTAAGAAGAATTGGGTTTGGTTTAGAATGGAAAGGGTGGATATGGTCTTGCCTCTCATCAGCATCCATATCGGTGTTGGTTAATTGGGAAGCTTCAGATTTCTGATCACCTTCTAGAGGCTTAAATCAAGGGGATCCTCTATCCCCATATCTGTTTATATTAATGATTGAAGCTCTTAGCAGATTGGTTTCTAGTGGCAGAGAATGGTACGTTGGAAGGCTTTAGTGTGGGTCCAAATGAGCTGAAAAAATACACATCTCCAGTTTGCCGATGACACTTGTATTTTGTGGGGAATTGTATGATCAGCTAGTACTTTTGAGGTGTGTTCTTCTGTGTTATGAGGCTGTTTCTGGTCTTACGATTAATCTTGCTAAAAGTGTGATGTACGGTGTAGGAGAGGTGAAGAATTTAGAGGAACTATGTAATATACTCGGGTGTAAGAAGGGCAGTTTTCCGGCAACTTATATGGGCATTCTGCTAGGAGCCTCATTCAAAAACAAGGCGGTGTGGGATCCGATTATTGAAAGGGTGGAGAAGAGATTGGAAGGGTGGAAGGTGAGATATCTTTCTAAAGGGAGAAGGATTACACTCATTAATAGCTCTCTTGGAAATCTTCCAACTTATTATATGTCAATTCTTAAGATCCCATCTAGCCAAAAGGTTGGAATCTTTTCTTAGAAGTTTCTTGTGGGGTGATGGAGAAGGTGAGTTTAAATATCATTAGGTGGACTGGCCTTCTATATGTAAACCTAAGAAGGCAGGTGGCTTGGATTTGGGACCTTTAATAAATTTAACAAGGCCTTGATGGGGAATTGGTTGTGGTGATTTTGGGGAGGAAAGGGATTGCTTGTGGAGAAAGGTAATTTCGGTCAAATACGGATGTTCAAATGGGGTATAGGAGTCTGAACAGTATAGTGGTTCTTATGGTGTGGGTTTGTGGAAGCCATTTTGGGGGTCACCAAAAGTTTGAAGGCAGGTATTTCATTTAACGCGAGAACCAGGGAGCTAGTTAGGTTTTGGGTGGATGTGGGGTCTAGAGACAAATCATTAAAGGACTGTTATCCTGATATTTTCAGAGTAGCAAACAATAAATGAGCATGGGTGAGGGAGGTGTTAGTGGGGGAGGGAAGAGTAGGGGAGTGGTTGCTAAATCTAAGAAGACCGTTGTTTGATAGGGAGTTGGTTTCGATGACATCCCTCCATCCACTTAGTAACTGGAGGAGAGGAGAAGGGGTAGATACAAGATGTTGGAGGTTTGAGAGATCTGGTCGGTTTTCTGTGCATTCTTTTTATGATAACCTAGTTGGAGGAGTGATCGGTTTCAGCCAAGAGAAGTCAATTTGGGGATCTCTCATTCCCCTGATGGTCTCTTTTCTTCTTTGGTTTGCCATTCTAGGTAAGACTCGCACAACTGATAAATTAATAGTTTGTCAGATGTGAGAAGATGGGTGATGCCAAATAGTTTTTTTTTTTTATATATATAATTAAAATTGTGGCATATGTATTAGTATGAAAAAAACCTCAAATCACGTACTTCATATACAAATATGAACATCCAAAGGGATGTTAGAGCACCCATGTCCTCCTAACTCTCTATATTCTGACTTTTAAAACTCACCCCACCTATCCACAAAGTCTGCAAAGCTGATATCAACAAATTCTGGATGTATGTTTACCCCAATGAAAAAATATTGCCACGGCTCTTCTTCTAAAGAACCCCTCCAAGCCCCTCCTTACCTTCAAAAACTCTATTGTTTCTTTCCATCCTGATGGACCCACAAATGACACGTGGACATAAATTCCATAATATATCACGTTTAGATTTCTGCTTCCTCCATCCCCGTACCGACAAAACACATCTCAGGTCTACCAAATAGTGTGAGATGTGCAAACGCCAAATGGGAGCGGGAAGATGTGGATCACCTATTTCCTCACTGTAGGTTTGGAACTTCTTTTTGAAGCATCTTGGTATCAGTTGGGTGCAACCAAAGATCCTACGGCTAGCTATTGAAGCATGGAGCTTTGATGGTAGCCGTAAGGGGAAGAGAGGCATCCTCTGTTCTATTTGTCCAGCAGGTATTTCTTGGTCTTTGTGGAAGGAGAGGAATCACAGAATTTTTTATGGCTTAGAGTGCTCCGTAGATCAGCTGATTCAGAAGGTTAAGCTATATACATTTTGGTGTGTTTCTCAAGCTTAGGACTGTTTGTTATACATTTAGGGATACCTCCAGCTGAACCCACTGCTTGTTATACTTAAAACCAAACTTTGATCTCCCATCTCAACAAGATGGCTTGTCTCAACTAGTTGAGGCTGGTAATACAAATCTTATTTTATCATCCTTATATATCAATAATCATATCTTCAGTTAGATATATGCCTTGAAATCATCTCTTTTTTGATCAAGAAGTAAATAGATGATATTGGGGTTGAAGGTGATTCTTATTCAATTATATCATGGATGTTCCATGATGAAGATTTTCCTTGGCGTTTCGTGCATTTGGTGAGGCTAGCAAAATTTTTGTCAGGGATTACGGATTTTTTACTCACATGTTCTTAGATCTGCAAATAAGGAGGTGGATGCATGGAAAGGGGTAATAAGTGAGACCTTTGCAGCGGGGAATCCTAGTGGAAACACTATGGAGTTTAGTGGTTAATGTAGTCTTTTTCTTGTTCCCAGTTTTGTCTTTTATTTTGTTTTTACTTTCTTTCGGGATCACACTTCGTGATTCCTTGTACAGTGTTATTTTTCTTTTCCATTTTGATGATTAATGAATTGTTGTTATCTATCAAAAAAAATATGATTAAGGACGTTTGCGATTTCAATTCATTTTTGGGCCAAGGGCCTTCATCCCTCTTTCTCCTTGTAGGGCTTCTGCCCAATTACTTTCCCTTTATCAGTACCCTAAACACCTTTTGAATTCATCTCTTATTGGAATTATTCATATATCTCTTGGGCATATCCGATGCTCACCAGTCACCATAAGTCCCTAACATTTTTATTTTTTCCACAAAAAAATGGACATCCTCATCTCAGGTATGTTAATCTGCCCATGTGTTCCTTCTTAGTTGTCCAACATTATTCTCCATACATATAGCATATACATCTAATAGCCATCTAATAAAGTTTCCTTTTTAGCTTTAGCAGGAATGAAGCTTGACTTCTTTTATAAAGTTAAATATAAGTACATTGATTTTTTTAATAACTAATATTACTGAATTCTTCAGCAAGAGTGGAACAAATTGAACATCTAGTTATCTTCAAGAGTAAAACAAATTGGAGTCAAATTGAATTTTTTCTTCTTAGGAGAAATGAGTTGGGAACTTGCATAGATTGCAAAGTGATTCTAGGATAGAGTCTAGCTTCACAGAACATAAGCTAACGGTGATGGATGTTTATATTTGTATTGGAAGATAGGAAAGTATATTAAAAATGATCTAAAAAATAAAATAGTAGAACCTAAAAGGAGAAATATTAGTGATTTTTAAAGATAATCTAATGAAAGAGGGAACCTGGGATTTATAAACGAACCCTACACAAATATGGAATGAATTAAAAGTAGGTTTTAGGAGAATCTAGAGGTAAAATTCAAGCCAAAAAAGAAACTTGGTGATACAGTGACAATGTTCAAAATGCTGTTAAAGAGAAAATACTTTATTTTAAGACTTGGCAAGGAACTAAGAATTAAGAGAACTTAGAGAAATATAAAAGTGTTAAAAGAGACTATAATGAAAATAAGTGAGGCTAGAAAACAAGCATATATAACTTATTTAATAAGCTAGGTAAGAAAGAGGGTGAGAATGTGAAGATATTCGAGTCGTAGTAAGGGAGGAGATTAAAGAAAGATGAAAAGAATATTTTCAGATAGAAACTATTAAATGGTGAACATATGAAGAGCTTTGTTTTAGGTGAATCGTGTATATTGAAGAGTCAAAAGAACATACTATGTTCTTAGGATAGGGTTCCTGAAGTGAAGGGAGCTTTGGTCGAGATGAAAATAGGAAAGGCTTTAGGACTAGATGCAATCCCAATTGAAGTGTGGAAGTGCATGGGAGAGATCGGTGTATTATAGCTAGCCAAATTATTTGATATACTTTTGAGGACTAGAAAAATGCCTAATGCTTGGAGGATAGTACCTATATATAGCAAGATTATAAATGTTGCCAGACCTTTTCAGGTGCATGTCGATAACATGGTGGAAATAAAAAAACAATTGATGAAAAGGGAAAAATAGGCGAAAATAGGGTATTTTTATTGGAATTTTGTAGGGATCTAATTTAGAGTTAAATACATTTAAATGACCTGGAATATAACTAAAACATTGCATATATAGTGAATTACATATTTGGGGAGGTATGGTTTCGTACCGACATGGGGAAAAATTGAGAAATCATCCACAATCAATCAATGATAGCCTAATTATGACAAACATATCTACATACATTAAACACAATAAAATTGTCTAGATGGAATAATACAATTAGATAAAATGAGCAAATACAATAAGGAAAAATTAAGACATCAGATCCATAAAAAAATGGTGTCCCAACTCAATGTCAAAACTCAGAACGACGACGACCATCGATAAAAACTAAAACAACACCCATCAATAGACCGGGTGTCGTTGCATAACATATATTATCTTCAACCTATTTGGTTATTTGGTTGACATTTAAAAGTAAAAAAACTGAAAATAAGTGTTTATCTCAAAAAGTTGTAGGCCATGGCTTGAAAACTTCTAAATCTTCCGTAATAGATCACAAGGAAGCCAATTCAAGTGAGAAAGATGAAAAAATGGTAGGAGTGATTTTGGAACAAAATGAAAGAAAAATGGGAGAGGAGCATTCCCTCAAAGCTTTGTATGAAATGTCGTCAAAATTGACTACTTTCCGTGTGGCATCATTTTTAAATGTCATATGTTGCACGTGTGAAATCACATGCGCGACATGTTTCCTTAATGCCACAACATGTTGCCAAATATTACATTCCAATGACATTTGGGGGACTTCTACCTCCATATTGGTGACATATCGTGACATTTAAAACACTGTATATAAGAATAAAGGAGATGTTCAGAATTGTACCAATTGTCATGGAATTAAGTCGTACCATGAAATTATGGGAAAGAGTGATGGAGTAAAGGTTAAGAAGAATAACTCGAGTGTCAGAAAATCGGTTTGGTTTTATGTTAGGAAGGTTTACCATTGAGGTGATCTTTTTGCTTAGACAATTAGTACAAAAGTTTATAGAGAAGAAGAAAGACCTTCAAATGGTTTTTATTGATCCTGAGAAAGCATATGATGGAGAACTTGGAAAGTTTATCTTGTGGGTTTTGGGCAGAGAAAGAATACCAATCAAACATTAAGCCTAATATATGAGGGAGCAATAACTAGGATGAGAGTGGTGGGCAGTGAAACAGTTCCCAGTAACAATAGGTTTACACCAGGGCCAGCTATGAATCCCTATCTTTTTGTATTAAGTATGGATAGACTACTCGTAGCCAAGAGGAGGTGCCTTGGTGTATGCTATTCGAGTAGATATGTGATTTTGATAGACCACACTAGAGAGGGTGTAAATGTAAAACTAGAGTTATGGAGGGACATATTGGAATCAAAAGTTTATAGAGGGACACATTGCTAACACGTACTGAAAATACTTACATTCAAAAGCTCTGATCTTGCTTAGACATCTTTTCTTTGTATCTGTTCATGGTTTGTGGTTTAAATCTGTTGTGATTTATTGTATTTTCTTGAGTATGGGAGTTTAATTCTTTAGAATTTATTCTCTAGGACATGTACAAATATTTCTCTCACTTACAGAAGTGGGAATAGTTGCTTTTTGGTAATAAAAGGTAACCCCTATGGGTGAATTTGGATGACAGGAAAACTTTTTATATTAACATAGTTATTATACAGAAGTCAGAACTTAGTGATTAGGGCTCATGATCTTACATAGTTACATTTGATACAAATAACACATGCAGGAGAAAAAAGTAATTGTCCTTGTTAATCTGAAGCCAAGGAATATGCGTGGTGTAAAATCAAGTGGAATGCTTATGGCTATTTCTGATGCTTCGCATCAGAATGTTGAGCTTCTTTTCCCTCCTGATGTTTCTGTTCCTGGTGAAAGAATATGGTTTGGCTCCGAAGATGAAAAGAAATATCAACTTGCTGCTGCCTCACCTAACCAAGTACCGAATGTTCGACATTCATTATAATTTTAATGTTTACAAATATTTTTCCATTTTATTAGTCTTGAACTTGGAGTTTTTCCAACTTGGTTTTCGAAGGGTTCCTAGTTCTACTGTCAAAAAGGAAAATGGAAGTCATTATATACAGCTATTGTAAAATGCATTAGTCATTAATGCAATAAAAAAAAACTTGCTCACTCGTAGAGTGGGCTTT
Organism: Pachysandra terminalis; assembly: GCA_031762675.1. NCBI lineage: Eukaryota > Viridiplantae > Streptophyta > Magnoliopsida > Buxales > Buxaceae > Pachysandra > Pachysandra terminalis. Next base: position 11,601 of record JAUPMG010014653.1, read on the forward strand.
TAGATTCTAAACCCTTATGTTGAAACGCTAAAGGATATAGTTGGTAATGGCAGTTTTATCCATCAATAAACAATGTATTATTGTGCTAAACGGGTTCTTCTTTGTCATTCTTGGTATGCTTTAAAGCCCAATGAATAACACCAAATGTTGGCTAAATTCGTTATTGCTACTACCACACTTCGATTTATACACCACAAAAACTTTCCCGTCAATTAGTTAACTTTATCAGCAAATTCAAATTGTCTTGGGTCATGCATCATGAATTCAAGGCTCTCAATGGCTGGGGCTGGAGGAACAAGAAAACATGGTTCAAAATATGGTATCGGGGTAATGTATCAGTCAACTGAAAAATGTATACGTATCGAGTATCAGATCGGATACGTATGGATACGCTGTAAAAATCATATATACGATGAATACGCAGGGAAAATGAAGAATACATAAAACATGACCCACTTTAATGCAAAGATAAGGTAAAGATATGATAAATTAGCATGTTTTTTATATGATACACCTACACATATAATATCTATTAGCGTGAAAACGAACTGCTACGTGCGCAAACACATGAAAACTTAAAATAACTTCAACAAGTGTTAAGGAAAGTAATAATATATAACCTAAACTAATAAAACATAAAGAAAATCATACATATCTAGTGGGACCAAGTACGTATGAGTAATAGGATGTAGTCATAATTTAAGACATTGAAGCATACATTCAACAATCAACAAACGAATTCAAAATCTGTTAGGAATATCTTAGAACAAAAAAGAACAAGTTTTATTACATATAGATGCATATTTCAAACAAAAATCGAAGATTCGACAATCTTCAAAGAAGGAAAATAGTAAGCGAAAGGAGAAGAAGAACGATAAGGAGAAGGAGAAAAAAAAGAATATTAGCCTAGAAAAACAAATACTCTTCTCTCTCTTCCATTTTCTTTTTCTTTGTTCTTTTTTAAAGTTAGGTTAGTAATTTAAGGGTTACTATTTGTGTTTTTTTTTTGATCTTTCTTTAGTTTTTCATTATCTTTTTTATCAGCATCCAGTGTATCGAGGCAATATCGATAATGTATCAATCGTATCGGTAATGTATTGATATATTCATTGTAAAAATATACATATTGTATCGTAATGTTGTGTATCATGCCGTATCAGTCGATACATGATACGTTTCGACCGTATTGACTGATACGGCACAATATTTTAAACTATGCAAGAAAAGGGGAAGGAAAAGGAGTGCCATTCTAGGGAACTTATGTCTAGTAGCTACATGGATTGTTTGGTGCGAAAGGAATCAGAGAATATAAAAGACAGGAGAAAGAAGTATAAAAATTGATAGCCTACCATTTCTTTACTCCTTTTATGGGTATTCGAACATTTTGAGATGGTTTCTGGGTTAAAGGTGAATTTGGAAAAGAGTAGCTTGGTGGGAATGAATATGAATCAGGAAAGGGTGGAGATTTTTGCATCAGCCCTAGGGTGTAGGGTACAAGAGTGGTCGTTGTCGTACCTGGGTTTACCACTTGGTGGTAACCCCAAGTCTATTAGTTTCTTGGACCCGGTGGTGGATAGGATGGGGAAGAGGTTAGCCACGTGGAAGAAAGGATACTTGTCTTTAGGAGGGAGAATCACTCTTATTAAAGCCGCATTGGCTAATTTCCCAGTCTATTACTTATCATTGTTTAGAGCACCTAGTAGTATTGTGAAGTGTCTAGAAAAACTACAGCTTGATTTCTTGTGGGTGGGAGGAGGTAAGAGGAAGTATCATTTGGTTAAGTGGGAGTCGGTTTGTTTGCAGACAGAATCAGGGGGCCTCAACTTGGGAAATATTGCTCATCGTAGCACGATGTTACTTCGTAAATGGTTATGGAGATTCAGCGAGGAAAGGGAGGCCGTGTGGCGGAAACTGATTCACAGTAACTTCGGTGAGAATCCTAATGGTTGGGACTGCAATTCCTAGGCTAGATGTTCGAGTGCTAGTATCTGGAAGGAGGTTTTGTTGATCTTCCCTTCCTTTTCTAGCCTCATCAGATTTCGTGTTGGGGATGGGAGTCGGGTTCGTTTTTGGTATGATCTTTGGTGGGGGGAATCTATCCTTGCTGTCTGGTTTGTTGATCTTCCCTTCGTTTTTGGTATGATCCTTCTTTCGGATGTCCTTTCTTGGTCTAAATCGGGGTTGGTTTGGAATCTCCCATTCCGTAGAGATCTGCAAGTTGCAAAATTAGTAGATCTTGGGGCTCTCTTTGTTGATTTGGGGGAGGTCTCTATTGACTCTGAGCGTAAGAACCGTCGGATTTGGAGCCCTTGTAGCGGTGTGTTTTCAGTGAACTCCTTTTTGTCTGCCATCCGACCTCAGTCTATCCAGGTCTCTTTCCCCTTTCGTCGTGTCCGGTTACCTTTTACTCCCCCCAGAATTAAGGCATTTATTCGGACCGCGATCCTCCATAAGATCAATACTTGTGATTTGCTTTAGAGAAGGTGGCCATCTCGGATGATTTCTCCCCATATGTGCTGTATGTGTAAGGAGGCAGGGTAATCAGTTGACCATCTTTTTTTACATTGTTTTGTGGCTAGAGAGGTTTGGGCTTCTTTCTTGTGTTGACTTGGTGTAGGGTGGGTGATGCCTGAGGATATTGGTGAGTGTCTGACCCAGTGGAAGGTCCCTGAGCTAGGTGTGAGAGGCAGATTGATGTACTTGGGGGTATGGCACGCAACACTCTGGGTTTTGTGGGGGGAGAGGAACATGAGAGTGTTTAAAGACAAAGCCAGATCGACCAAGCTGATTATCGACTCTATTTTACTTATGGTTTGCTCATGGATGGTAGTTCTTCCTGCTTTTAGAGGGTTCTCCATGAATGTTATACTAATAGGATGGTTGGAGGTGGTTCATTCATCTCCACACATGGTGTGTGACGGAGGGTGAAGGTGTGGTTGGAGTACTGGGTGGCAACTTCTTGGTTTTCATTGATGCCCTTATCTTTTAGGACACGCGGCTTTGGTTTTTGGCTTTTGTTTTTTACACTTTATGTATGCTTTTTTGGGTTTTGATGCTCATCTTGTGCGTCCCCTCTTTTTTGTATTTTCATACCCTTTGATGATTAATGAAATTTTTGTTAATTATCAAAAAAAAAAAGAAAAACAACTACACTGAATTTGACTATTTTTGGGGAATTAAAACGGTATGTAAAGTTTGTTTGCTTTGTTACTAACACTTGTATATCTCATACTTACTGTACAGTTCTGGCTTTTTTGCCATAATTATATAATGATAGTCTCACTGATAAAAAAAAATTGTTTTGTTCATATTTGTGAGATATGAAAGCTTATGATTCAACAGCTATAAAGGAAGACTGTATAAAGGAAAGAGGAAGAGAAAAAAACATAGGGTAAGAAACGTACTGCAAGTAATAGGAGTTTTTATAAGGTTCATTTTATGATAAGTATTTTAGGTCACCTTATTGTAGGTTTATTTTGGTAATTCATTATAACTTCAAGGGATCAGATTAACAGATGGGGGTTATAATCTGTTGTCAAATGCTGAAAGCACAAGAGTCAATGAAGAAAGAAGAGAGCAGAAGAAATAATGTTTAGAATTGAAGAAAAAGGAAGAGCGTCAACCTGACTTGGTCAACCTCCTCGGTCTATAATTTATGATAAATGTTGAAATTAAAAATACTCCTCCTCATAACACTTATTTATGTCATACATGCCTAGCTTGTAACTCAAAAACCGATTGATTTTTATTGAAGGCCTTTTTAAGGATATCATCTACTTGTTCTTCAGACTTGAAGTGAGTAGCAATCTGCTAAATACCATGTCTTAATGAAGTGACAATCAACTTCAATATGTTTAGTCATTTCAT
>JAUPMG010014664.1:0-15465 GCA_031762675.1 Pachysandra terminalis
TTCTCAAAATATCGCTTTGGCCCCAAATTTGGAAATTATGTTACGAAAACACCCTTATGATGCAAATTAAATACGCAAATATATTCCATATGAATAATTACAATATTTTTAAAGGTTCAGGTCATTACAGGCATTGTATGACTTATTATTGACTTGTTAATATTATGGTTATTAACTTGTTAATGTTGTGGTTATTGAATTATGGTTATTGTAGAGCTATGACTTTTGGATTGTTAGTATTGTATGACTATGGACTTGTTGCTGTTATGGTTATTGACTTACTGATATTGGGGATTATATGGTTATTGCCTTGTTGATAGTTTGGATTATTGACATGTTGATATTGTGGTGCTATAATGATTGTATAGGCTAATATTCGAATATGTGATTACGTGGATAATATGGTTTATGAATTGATATGATATAGTAGCTATGATAATATATGATTATGATGCAGGAGTTGGTATGATAGCGTGTTTTACATATTGTCTTTATTCCTTGTTATTCCATGATACTAATATGTTCTGATAGTGTGTGATTGTATAACCTCCATGATGATTGCTATGATGTGTTGTGTTAGCATGGACTAACGTTGCTCCTTGAGGATGGTTGTCGAGTTGCTTCTTACTGGGCATTCCAAGCTCATGCAACCTTTCATGTTGCAGGTTAAGGCGGATAGATTGATTGTGTGGACTGATGTTGTTCGCTATTGATTGTTGTGTTTGATTTATAGATTAGAATTGATATAATAGGGATAGATTAGTGATAGTTAATTTGCTGAACTTGTAGGCTCCTATGAAACCATAATTTGATTCAAATATGATATATGTACTGCTTCCGCATTCTGATTTGATATTTGGTTACATGATACTCGTGTAATGTTGTATTGTTTGGTTGTGATCCGCATTCCTTAGTTGGAAACCCGAAGGTCCCGCTTCGTGATCCTTGACAACCTGCATAGGGATTAGGGGTGTGACATCATCCTTCATCCCACCACCTGCCAACCCTCTAACCACTCTCTATGCTCTCCATTCTTAACATCCGAAAACCCCTGCTCTTTTGGTTCCTCCCGTTCAACTTCTATATATATGCTGCAATCCATTGCCGAAGCTTTGCTCCAAAAAATCAACAGATTCCAACTCTTCACAACTTTTTTCTTTCAAGCATGAATTCTTCGAAGCCCATAGCCATTTGGAAGAGATTGAGATGGAGGAGAAGAAGCTGGATGAAGAAAAGGCTGGGCTTCTTTCTGCTGTTATGGCCACCAAGGGCACCAAACCGGCCATTGCTTTGTCACAGAAAGAAATTGCAGATGAACTGCCGAAAAAGGTGGAGGTGGTGTGGGCAATCAAAAAGAAAGAGATTGAATCGGTGAGTAAAAAACATGTTGCAAAACTGGCCACGTCCTTGACGGCCAAATTTGATTCCCTTAAAAATTTGTCTTTTTAAATCACCTCATGTTTTTTGGCCGACTGGTTAAAACGTTTGAACATTGGTACTATTTTTGGTTGTTGATCAGTTGTACGTTTGAATGGCCGTTTACTTTTATTTCTCTCTTGACTCCCACATGGTTGGATAGTGCCTTTTCAAATATCGGCTGTTTGTAGGTCTTCCTTCTATCACTTCTTTTTCATCCTGAATTGTGTATGCACCTCCTTTTAGTATCCTTTGGATTTGATACGGGCCTTACCAGGTTGGCGACCACTTCCCGTATACATGGTCCTTACGTTCGACTGGTAATATGGTTTTCCAAACCAAGTTTCCCTCGGAGAAGGACTAGCTTTTGACTTTTTTGTTATACAACCTTGCCACAATTCTCTTCTAAGCCAGTAGTTCTTTGAATTCCCTAAGCCTTGATGCTATCGGTCTTATAAACCAATTATCATGGCTTCCATATATTCTTCTGGTGGCATGTGGTGTTGCATTATTGTTCTGATTGAAGGAACCGTGATCTCCAAGGGTATGACGGCATCGTGGCCGAATGTAAAAGGAAAATGAGTATTCCCTATCCCTGATTTGAAGGTAGTGTGATAAGCCCATAAGGCTTCTGATAAAGGTTTGTGCCAAGATCTCGGCCTATCATCCACCATCTTGCGCAAAATGTTCTTCAAACCCTTGTTAGTAGATTCGGCCTGGCCGTTTGCTTGGGCATAATAGGGGGTTCAGTTGATGATCTTGATCCCATATTCTTCTACGAACTTAGTCACCTTCCCCCAAGTGAAAATGAAACCTTGGTCGGCCGTTATGTTTTTGGGATTCCGAATCAGTTAATAATTTGTTCCTGGATGAAATCAATAATATCTGATTATTCCACGCTTTTCATTGGTTTTGCTTCCGCCCATTTAGTAAAATAATCGGCAGCTACCATTATAAAATCATGGGATCCTAACGAGGGGGGAAATATTTTGCCAATGAGGTCCATGGCCCATCCTCTAAACGACCATGGTTCGACTATTATATGTAAATCTATGGTCGGTGCTCTTTGAATGAGACCATGTTTTGGCATTTTCACACCCTTTGGCATATCTGAGGCAATCTTTTAAGATTGTGGGCCAATAATGGCCATGCCTTCTTATTCACCATCTCATTTTAATGCTGGCCGGTGAGCCACACAGATCCCTTCATGTACTTCTATCATACTTAACATGGCCTCGTGCGGGGTCAGGAACCTTAAGAGCATCCCATCTAGACTTATCCTATACAACTCACTGGCCATCATTGCATACTTATTTGATGTGATTTTTTTGCCTTTTGTCACTCCTAAGGTTAGGTGTTCTTAAGTACTCCATGAGTGGGGTGTGCCAATCTTCAGGTTGTACCTCAATTGCCATGATTTCTAAGGACTCTATTCTCCTTCTAACAGTTGTCAAGGACCTCTTCCGGACCAAAATAGTTCTTTCATTGGTCCCTTCCAATATTCTTAGTCCTGAAGCTATTAGGGCCATTTCGTTGGCCTCCTCATTCTGCTCTCGTGGGCAATGAGATAATATCACATCATCGACCTCCTCTATTAGTTGGTAGGCAACAACGTACAGTGGCATAGGCTGCCAACTCAAACACTTATACTTGCCCCTAGCTGGTTGATTACGAATTGCGAGTCTCCTATGATTAATAACTCTTTTGCTCCCATCTCCAGTAATATTTCCATTCCTATTATTAGGGCTTCATACTTGGCCTGCTTATTTGTACAAGCGAATTCCAGCTGGAAGTCATGCTCTTGTTTTTCTCCTCTTGGTGGTATAATGATTCCGCTTGCTGTTTCTGTTCTTAATCCATCGAAGATCAATGTCCATGGCAGTAATCCCACCATGTTTTATTCGTACAATATGTCGGACCCTATAGTAGGATCCCCAGACGGGTGATCGGCCAGGATGTCGGCTATTACTTGGCCCTTTACTGCCTTTTGAGGAACATAAACAAATGTAAATTCTGATAATGCCAAGATCCACTTGCTTATTCTCCCTCTCAAATATGGTTTTCTTAACATATATTTGTTTGCGTCTGTCGGGGAAATTACTAACACTGTAGAAGTTATTAAATAATGCCTTAGTTTTGTGGTCGTGTAATATAATGTTAGGCACAGCCTCTCGATGGTCATGTACCTCTACTCGACTGGTAGCAAAAACTGGCTTAAGTAGTAGACCACCTATACATGTTTTGGGTCATTAGAATTCCAATCGAGTTTTCGGCCACTGATGTGTAAAGTTTTAATGGCCTTCCATTCTTCGGGGGAATTAATATTGGAGGATTTACGAAGTATTCCTTGATAGCATCAAAGGCCTTTTGGTGTTGTTCTTCCCATCTGTATTCTTCTTCTTTTATCAACCGCAATAAGGCGGAGAAAGATACTAACTTCCGGTCGAATTAGAGATAAAGTTTCTAAGAAAATTGATTTGGCTGAGGAACCTTTGTAGTTGCTTCTTGTTAGCTGGCGGCTTTGCATCTATCATGACTTTTGCTTTGTTTTTATCTGTATCGATTCTCCTTTGTGTACCAGAAACCCCAAGAAATTCCCTACTGACACGCCAAATGCGCATTTTTGGGGAGTCATCTTTAGCTTGTGTTTCCTCATCCTCTCAAATGAGGCTCTCAGGTGTTTAAGATGTTCGGTTACTTCTACCCATTTTACCACTATGTCGTCTATATATACTTCCATATTTTGGCCAATCATGTCATGGAAAATACTATTCATTACCCTTTGATATGTGGTTCTGACATTCTTTAATCCAAATGGCTTCACTATCCAACAATATAAAAGCCTATTGCTACCAGCCCTCGAAACATGGCTTTCTCCACGTCTTTGGCTGCTATGTTGATCTGATTGTAACCGGAATGGCCATCCATAAAAGAAAGTATTCGGTTCCTGGCCGCTCTGTCTATTAGCAAATCAACCGTTGGCATCGGGTATTCATATTTAGGAGTTGCCAAATTGAGGTTTCTAAAATCAATACACACCCTGATCTTGCCATTCTTTTTCATGACTGGTACCACATTCGACACCCATTCCGCATAACGGATTGGTCGAATGAAGCCTGCCTTCAACAATCTCTCAATTTCTTCTTGTATCTTTTTTGTTACTTCATCGTCATTCTTCCGAACGACAGTTTATGCGGCTTATAACCTATTTTTAAAGGTAACCGATGTTTAACCAATTTCCGTTCCAAACGAGGAAATTCATGGTTGTTCCAAGAAAAACAATCTTGGAATTCATAAAGCAATTCTATTAACTGATATTTACATTGCCCAGGAAGCAAACTACTTATATAAACCGGCCGATGGTCGGCTGTATTTCCTAACTTTACTTCTGTCAAAGGGTCTTGTACCTCGGCCTTTACATCGTCCATTTTTCTAGGTGCTTCAATGTTCTACATGGATGAATCCTTCGTCATTCAGATTGTCTTTCGCAATACATTCCGTTGAGGCAACCGAAACTTCTTCATCTAATTGCCTCTCTGTCATATAGGCCTTCAGCCTTAACATGGTGGCCTTGACTATGGCCGACCCTTTTTTTTTCATTTCATCAGTCATCATGGCGCTTCTTCAATCTTGTAATCCCAGCTTGACCGATAGGGGATTATCACCATCGGTCCTGGTTCAGGCTGATTAAGGTCTTGATCGACCGTTACTGCAATTCTTGTGGGTTGGCCATACTTCTCACTCATTGTGAATTTTTTCGGCCCTATTTCCCCTCCATACAATAGTGCTTCACCTGAGTTGGAATCCGCTAGAAATGGACGTTCGTCAGCATTGATGATTTCCACCTTATTTTCATTCCAGAAAATAAGGAATTGGTGAAGGAATGATGGTATCCAAAGATTAGAATGAATCCAATCACCCCCAACAATGCATGATAACTTGAAGTCGATTCTACCATGAAGAAAGCAGTCAGGCCTTTCTTTTGTCCAACTTCCAACTCTATTGGCAACTCTCCTTGGGTGGTTGAAGTCCCCTCTGCAAAATTGGTGACCGTTATTTCGGTCGGAATCAAGTTAGTTAGGGTTTTACCTATTTTTTTATTACCGAGTTATGTAATGATAGGGACCATTGTCAACTAGGACTCGGGTGATAGGGAATCCATCGATGTGTACATTGATGTACACAAATGTTGAGCCATCTTTAAGGATGGCTTTTCAAAGGTTACCTTATCAGCCCGGCAATCGAAATCAATCCTAGGCAAGTAGCCTTCCCTCCTTATCTTTAGCTGCCTTGTTGGAACATGGTTTTCCTCGGTACAAGCTAGTGTAGCAACTGTACCGGATTGGGGTTGATGTTAGCCGCAGGATAGAATGAGAGGTAGAGAAGAGAATGAGCGGTACAGTTGAATAGAGATTAGGGTACGACTTTTCTCCAAAAACTTCTTTTTTAGGGCATTAGGTTATTGATATAATATATATATATACGAAATACAACATCTGGAAGTTGGTGGGGTGGTAAGGTGGTTGAATTTCTTGCTGAAGGTGCAAGGTTCAAGTCGTCCCCCCTAACGTTTGTTTTCATTATGATCGGATTGGTTCGGATCGTTATCAGATAGGATCACTAAACATCCGAGTTCAATCCAATTATATTTCGGATTGGATCGGATCATTTTTATTTGGATCGGATCACTAAAATTCTATACCGAATCTGGGATTATCCGATTGGATTCGGATCGGATCCAGATCATGATCCGATCTGTTGACAAACCTAGAATGGGTCGATGTCAATCTCCATTACTTCCTTCCCTTTATCAGTAAACTGAAGTAATCCTCAGTCGATATTGTCTGTACCACAGCACGGAAAATAGAACAATCAGTAATTGAGTGGGTTCGTGATCCGTGCCATTTACAACATTCCACTTTTTTCATTTCATCGGCCAAAGGCATCTTATGTCCTTCTGGTAACCTGATTAACTTGCCTTTTAGGAGGAGGTCGAAGATTTCATCGGCCTTTGTTATATTAAAAGAAAATTTCCTTCCTTTTCCAAAGAAGTTTTTCTTCCCCTCCACTTGTGTACTAGCAATCTTTTTCTTTAATGCCACACAAGTAAAGGGCTTATTGGATATTACTTCGGCCAAGGCTAACTCATAGTTGGGATCTTGATAATAAGTCCCAATGGTGGTCGTCTTTCTCTAGCTTTCCTCTTGCAAAATTCGTTCATATTTGGCAACTCTGGTTGATAATTCAAAGAGATCTTCGAATTCCATCCCTTCAAACTTTTTTCGTAGTTAATAACTAAGCCATTTTGGGCCAATATCACAAAGTCTAGTTCGGGGAGAACTATTCTACACCTATTTCTCACCTTTTTAAACCTTCATATGTATATATCTGCCGTTTCATCCGGCAGTTGTCTTAATCTGGCCAAATCAGCCATTAATACTTCAGGCTCGGTCCAGTAAAACTGGGAATAGAATTTTTCTTTCATTTCTGCCCAATGTTAGACCGAGTTGCGTGGCATGGTTATATACCAAGTAAAGGCTTGGCCGGTCAGGGAATTCTCGAACAACCTTAGTTTGTGATATTCACTTGGTGATAATTCCCCGCATTGTACCGTAAATTAGCATACATGTTCGATGGTCAATTGAACATCTTCTCCTCAGAATAGTGAAAAGTCGGGTATTCTATAATCCCTTCGAAACTCATATCTGATATCTACCAATCAGGGTAAGGCTTACGGTATGATGGTCTAGACAACCGTTTGGCAGACATGTTTGCCACTGCCTCTTGGGCCCAGTGATAAACCTGGTCCCTTTTGACTCCTCTAGCCGATCTAAGTGCCTGAATCTCAATGTTTGGCATTCCCTGGTTAGTTCATACTTGACCGATATGGCCGAGTGGCTCATTTCGGTCGTTAACTGGCCTAGCCGGCCTGACAGGTGACACATTCAACATGTATTGTGGTTGTTCAATGGGGTTGAAAATTCCATTCCCACTAACATTCCTTCTGGCCGAACTTTCATTTTCTCCGGCCAAATTATTTTCACACCTCATTGCGGACTCTATTTCCAAAGGAATTCTAGTGAATCCTTCTGTCATGGTCACATGGGTACATCCCAGATCCACGCTCATCCTCATCAAGGTTAGATTCAAGGTTTGTAGAGCTACCAACATGCTATTATTAAGTGAAGTGGATGGTGATCCTTCCTCAGTGCCTGAGGGAATCTGGCCCATTGTCTTGGCCAACGCTATGTTGCCGTCTAGTGTTCCCTCTTGGACAGTGTCCATAATAGGTAGCATTTCCTCTCGGTCGTCGTCCAACCGTCCACCTGCTCTGGTTTTAGGTGCCATTTAGCTTCACCAATAGTGTCCCACCGGGCATGCCAAAAGATGTTGGTCCGAAAAACCAAATCCGCCTTCTTCCCAATCAATTGGTGCGTCTCTCTCTCGGTCGTGAGGCCGAAGATGGTGCAGGTGTGTGATGTGTTAATTTATATTTACCATTCGCAATAGAATAAATCCAAGTAGGATAGGGCTTTGTTGAGGGTGTCGAACCTCAAGGATTGATGGGATTTAGACTGTTAATTGTAGCAGATTAATTCTAAATAAATTAATTAGACAAATCAAGGGAATATGTGATTTAATTCTGAAAACTAGATTAAACTAAATTAAGGGGATCTAAATCAATAAGATAAAGGGTAGAGTATTGATGATCCCTCTAACCTAATGAATATGGCTAATCTCATGAAATCTAGGAATTTAATTAAATGTCTGAAACAGGCATGTGTGGCTACAAGCTCACTACAATGTCCCAAAAAGGTATCATACTAAGAAATAAGCATAGTCTATCTTCGATTTCTCTAAGCATAGACTATCAAATTCCTTCGCATGAATTACATTATCATAAAGGATAAGTATAACTCATCTTCGGTTGTCACAGATTGTCTACCTACACTAACTAACTAATTTGCAGTACAACCCGTCTTCCCTAGGCATGGCCTATCAAATCCATCCTAATAATCATGCCAATGAGCACGGTTGCGTAATCAGTATTCTTATAATCACAAAAAATAAGAATGCTTTAGGTTCAATCCTAACAAAACTATGGCCAAATCGTTCTATTAGGCTTGATTATAAACATTAAGTCCAATTCTTAGTAATCCTACTAATTTTGCAACTTCAAACAATCAAATTGAAAACCTAAAAATCATGAGATTAATACCATAAACAAGAAGTTAGAGTTTACATCAATACTCCACAAGGAGTTTAGCTACTCATGGACGGGCAGGTCATCAATAGGAATGTGTAGAAGTCCATCTCTATTAACAGCATAAGCTCTAGTTCGCCTTATCCAAAAATGCAAAAACAGCAAGAACATATTGCAAAATCTCAGAGAATTCTCTTTGAAATTCAATCCAATTCAATCTCTAATTAAATTCATAATAATCTTAAGCCTATTTGGAGTCTAATAATACATTCCTTTTAGTTTAGAAGTTATCCAAAAGAAGTAGGAAACCAATTACGTACAGACCCAACTACTAGATAATTACAGATTTCTGCTAAAAAGCCGTATGCGCTTGATCACATAGGCGGTGCGTTCGATCGCAATGCGATTGATCCTACTGCTCTGCGATCGCTTGCATTGTGTAATCTGCTACTTTCTGGGCTTGTTCTTTGACTTCGTCTTTCGGCTTCCACTTGGACTTTCTTCGTAGGCTTTCTCCCCCATCTTCAAGGTGTAATTGGCCTGAGTTTTGTGCTTTGATCATCTCCTCTTAAGAACCTTGAAGCTTGATCCAATTGAGGCTTTAATTGACTTGGTTTTAGTACATATTCTCCTCATCATCACCAACCCTGCAAAACAAGATAAATACATTAATTAATTCACATAAATACATCTCTAAGACTAACAAACATGAGTAATAAGTCTAAAAGTGCAAGTATTACACACTTATCACACCCCCAAACCTACACTTTTCTAGTCCTCAAGCGAAGGAAGAATTAAACTAATGCTCTTTTAAAACTCATCCATCCATATTATTGCCATAAGAAAATATTTAAAATTAATTAATCATATCAGTAATTAGGAAATCAGATATTAACTTCAACAAATTGAATCATAATCACTAAGAATCAATTCTTTGACTCCACAATATATCCAAAGTTAAATCTTAATGCTATCCAGTTAAATACCCATACTCAAGCAATTTTAATACCTGCAAGTGATAGTGGGAATCATAAATCATGAAATAATGCTAAATAGTCATGTCTAACAAAATATACAAAGATTAAATAAGTTCTCAAAACAAACTATTCATGCTCTCATTACTTTTATTTACTCATATCTTTTTTATGCAATACACGTGACATGTGCAATATTTAGCTCTCATTCAGCTGCCAAAGAAACCCTTTAGCAAAGTTTCAATCAATGATCCCATCTCAGTTGGTTTAGGTCATTAGGTGACAAGCACCCAAAGGATCTAATAACTCAAGTCAAATAGGCTACCAAGCTAAACTAGTCACTACATGCTAAAAAAAATTTCGTTTCTTTTATCTCTTTTTTTTTTATATCAACCAACATAAATCTTCCACCTTTTTACGCGAACACTCACTACTGCTTTATGAGGCAAGGAGGCCCGGTTACTTTGTGAAAAATAACATGGTTGAAATTTCCTTTTTTAATAAGTAAGAGACATTGATATCACATGAGCAAGAGTAATCTATTAATTGTAATTACAAAATCAAAGCATATCAATTTATTTATAACTACATTCGCATGCATCCATAATCCATGTTTCTAGTGCAAGTATAATCATGCAAGTAAGAGTAAGGTATTATCGCAAGATAAAACTAAAATTAACTCTAAATAACTATGTGTCTTAGAATCTTTTCCAAGTTAAATTAGACACAACCATTTAATCAAAAAGTGATTCCTAAAGTGATAATCTCAACAAAATTTTAAAAATTTCAGATTTTTCAAAATATGGCAAAAATATGCAAAATAAAATATTTCTTTCTTTCTCACACACCCCCAAACCTAAATCTTACATTGTCCCCAATGTAGAATATAAAATCAAATGGAATGTGGAGAAAAGAAAGAAACAATACAACCTGATGGATGGCAGCAAGGTCCGAATGAGAGTAGGCAATGAAGTCCAAGAAGCCAGCCATAGTGATGAACTCTTCTTCTGAATATTCCTGTACTAACTCAACAAACTATCAAAGCAACTAATAAAAGAAGTAAATCTAAAGAAATAAAACTAACTATATCCTCGTTTCGTTGGGATCTACGATTGCATTTAGCATATGCAACAAGCCTTTTAAACCCCTAGGCATCCCTAGTGGACGAGTGAAGTCTTGTGAGGGTTTAACAAAATGTTACCCACAAACATTATATAAAGTATGTTATTCCTAAAAATACAATGGCATGGAAATCAATATTAAAACTCATTGCACTTCCAGGATTATCATATATAAGCATTCAACTCAAAATCCGCAAGGAAAAAGACTTACCTATACTTACCTGACTATTGGATACTGTTTACAAGTCATACCTGCAAGACTGAGAAATTGCGCTCAATCGCACATGACTGCGCTCGATCGCAATGGGATCGATCGCACTAGGATGAGATCGATCGTAATCTGCAGATAGGTCCTGCAATAGCAACTCAAACAGTAGTAAAAGAAAAATAAAATAAAATAAAATAACTAAAATTAAATATAACAAAGAAGAAATATAGCACAAAAAAAGGAAAAATGCTACCTGATAAATCCTCAAAATGGTGAAGGTGGTGGTGGATTAGGACCTATAAATCCCAGTCCAAAGTACTGCATCAGCGTCTGCTAAGTCTGTCTCTGCAGATCCTGGGTGACACGAACCTCACGCTATAAGTCTGTCATGTATATCCGGAGGTGGTCAACTGCATCCCATAAGTAGATGTACTCCTTATGGGTCATCGGGACGGCTGGATCCTGGTCCATAGGCATCTTCAGTGCAGGTAGGGTCTCCTCTGCTGCCTCTACAGGTATCTCAGATGGTCCTGCCTCCTCTGGGCCTGCCTCCTCTGGTGTAACCTCAGATGTTCCAGCCTCCTTAGGTGGAACCTCAGATGGTCTATCCTCCTCAGGTCCTGCCTCCTCTGCCCCTGCCTCTAGGGAACCTCCTCTGCTCCTGCCTCTGCCTCCTCAGCATCCCTAGCAGCATAACCTACTATGACATGAGGCACATGCCGCATCTGTTAAATACTGAGGTTCCACTGGGCTAATCCGAATGTCGGATACTGCCTCATGGAGAAGTCCCTAGCATTAATTACTACCCCCTTCTGAATTAGCAGCTCGGTGACTAAGAATGGGAATGGAAGTTTTAACGAGTCTACATGCTTCAGTCTCCTATAAACTAGTTATCCCAGATGGTTTGCATCTACTCCTAGATAAGGATTGGTACATAGTACCAATATCCTCGATAAAAGGCATAGAGAGCATCAAGGAAGTCCTCCCGTCACTGTGTCTTGTGGCCAATGGGGCACACATTTCTCTAAAACACTGTATCAATGAATCAGATATGAGGGGGAAACTGGGACCTAGCTATGCATTTGTGGTGCTGATCAACATACCGCCCCCCACACATATCATCAACTATGGTCTGAACCTAGAGATCAGGTGGGAAAAGCACAAAACGGGGAGTACCGTCGCGTCTAAGGGGGCTCTCTAAAGGACAACCTGAGATTGCAGCTATGTCCTCATAGAATATGGTCACACTAACCCCATCCACACTCAAAGAGAGGACTCCATCATTGTTAAAGTGCATGTTCTGATAGAACAACCGCACATGACGTTGATGAGCTACTAGCCTAATGGGAGCGAATAAAGCAGATAACCCTCTTCTTCTTAAAGCTTTTACAGCCCAACTTGTATTAGGGTTATGCTTAAATTCCTCCAAAACATCAAACTCAGTCTCAGGATTAAGTTCTTGATGTCTCCAAGAATCGGTAAACTCACTACGAACAACAGCCATGGAGGATCTAAGACAAAAATCACAGCAAAAACTATTCTGGTCTGTGTCACGCTCGATCGCAGATATGCGATTGATCGAGGTTCATGCTAAAATAAAATAGGGTTTGACTAGAAAAAACCCTATCTAAACCAAGATCTAACCCAAAAATAACCCTAAAAAGAGAGTATCAAATGCTAGGAGGAGAAGATGGGAGTACCTGGAATGAAGGAAGACTTGTGCGCTCGAGCGGATGGAGAGAAGTGGGAAGAAAAACTAAAAGAGAACCCTAAATACTAACATCGCACGTGACTATTCTAGGCAGTGCGCTCGATCGCAGAATTGTGCTCGATCGCACTACAGACAGTACTCAGAATCTATTCCTAATCTAATCCTAAACTAATTCTAATCTAACTATGGTTGGGTTACCTCTAAATAAGCGTAAGTTTAATGTCCTTAGCCTGACGTGACCAGACTCATATTAGTCCAAATAGATGGGATCCGTCAATTTGACGGATTCAACACTTCATTATGCACAATGCCCTCAATGTAGGATTTCTACCTTTGACAAGTTACTTTAAGAAAGGTGTCATTCTTGGGATCTTAGATTTCAATGGCTCCATGTGGAAAGATAGCTATGAAAATGAAAGGACCATCCCATCTAAAACGGAGCTTACCCAGAAAAGGTGGAGTTTGGAATTAAATAACCACACCTTTTGACCCGATTCAAAGGACCTATGTACGATATGTCGATCATGAAAGGCCTTTGATTTCTCCTTATAGATCCTAGCATTGTAATAAGCATCCCTACGCATCTCCTCAAGCTCAAGTAAGTAGAGTTTCCTTTGTGAGCTGGTAACTTCATGTCAAAGTTAAATTGCCTGATGGCCCACATTGCTTTATGCTCTAACTCAATAGGGAGATGGCAAGCCTTACAGTAAATAAGCCGATATGGTGACATGCCAATCGGAGTCTCGTATGCAGTACGGTGTGCCCAAAGCGCGTCATTGAGACGCAAAGACCAATTCTTACGGTTCGATCTAATTGTCTTCTCTAGGATGTGCTTTATTTCCCTGTTTGACAGCTTCCCTTGGCCATTTGTTTGGGGATGGTAGGGTATGGCTACTTTTTGAGTGACGGATTACTTTAAAAGTAAGGTTTGGAGAAACCTAATACAAAAGTGTTTTCCTCCATCACTAATGATAGCTCTAGGCGTAACAAACCTACAAAAGATATTCGTCTGTATGAACTTGACGACTACGTTATGATCATTGGTTTTAGTAGCTGCTGCCTCTACCCACTTGGAGACATAATCCATTGCCACTAAGATGTACTCAAATCCAAACGAAGGCGGGAAGGGTCCCATGAATTCTATACCCCACACATAAAAAATCTCTACAATCAAGATAGGGTGTTCCTTCGGATTATTGCTCCGAGCCTCTGACATCTCTCACATGCCTTACAGAAATCATGGGCATCTTTGAATAATGATGGCCAAAAGAAACCATACTGTAGGACCTTAGCAGCCGACTTCTTGGCACTGAAGTGTCCTCCACAAGCTAAAGTATGACAAAAAGTAAGGATATTGTGGAATTCACTTTCAAGTACACGTTG
Source organism: Pachysandra terminalis (assembly GCA_031762675.1). Taxonomy (NCBI): domain Eukaryota; kingdom Viridiplantae; phylum Streptophyta; class Magnoliopsida; order Buxales; family Buxaceae; genus Pachysandra; species Pachysandra terminalis. Next base: position 14,018 of record JAUPMG010014664.1, read on the forward strand.
ACGGATGATCTGATCCGCGCAGTACTTAAATAGCTCGGGGTCTTCATAACAGTAAGATCGAACTTGTTTATTGAATCAATCCTTTTCTTGTTTAGACCACTGAGATTGAATCTTACCATATTGCAAGGTAATTGACAATGTCGGCATACCATGGCATCCCTTTTGTAGTAATCTCAAACAGTTGCTCATCCGGAAAGAAATCATGAACTGGAATAGAATGAGAAGACTCAAAAGGGATTCGGGAAAGGTGGTCAGCCATGACATTCTCTCTTCCTTTCTTATCCCGTATTTCTAACTCAAACTCTCGTAATAAGAGTATCCATCTAATCAAACGGGGTTTGGTTTCCTTTTTGTTCAGTAAATGTCTAAGTGCCACATGATTTGAATATATAATCACCTTGGAACCCAAAAGATAAAAGTGGAATTTTTCCAAGGCAAAGGTAACCGATAGAAACTCTTTCTCAGTAGTGGTGTAATTCACTTGAGCATTAATAAGTGTTTTACTAGAGTAGTAAATGGCAGTGGGAGTCTGTCTACCCGCTGTCCCAAGACTGCACCTAACGCATAATCTGATGCGTCTCACATGATCTCAAAAAGAAGAGCCCAATCGAGGGCTTGATGATGAGTACGGAGGAAAGTAGGGATTTCAGCTTCTCGAATGCCTCAAGACAAGCTTCATCAAAGTGGAATGAGGTGTCATTGGTAAGAAGATTGCACAAAGATCGTGCTATCTTGCTAAAGTCTTTGAAAAAGCGGCAATAAAAGCTGGCATGACCGAGAAAAGAGCGAATCTGTTTCATTGAAGCAGGAGGTGGAAATTAATTCCACTCTCACTCTATCCACTTCATGTAATGACCTAAACTCCCTAAACTATTTAGTCCATTTAATTATATTTTTTTATTTATTTTATTAATTGATTATGCATTTGTGTATCTTTAGGTGTGCATTATGTCTAAGGTGTTAATTTAAATAGTTATTTAACTATTGGGGTATTAGTGTAAATAAGGAATTAAGTAGGGTATTAGTTAATAATTAAATTTTAAAGATTTGATTTCGTTTGAATTCATCCACTCACAGGGTACGTGAACGAACTTGCTGGAGGAGTGGTCGATGTGGCTTCGTGTGAGAAGAGAGAGGGAGAGAAAGGAGGATTGAGGGCTCTTGATCCTCATCCTTCACATGGGTTCGTGGTGGCTGTAGAAGACAAAAGAAGAAAGAGAAGTGAAGGAAGAGTGGAAACGAGTTTCATTGTTGCTGAATTTCTGTAATCGGTGAGGAAGGAAGATAGAAGAACTAGATTGTTTGTCTGGATAATTTTGCATTAGATCTCAAGTAAGTACATTCTCTAGATTTAGTTTTGAATTGAAAATATGATTTATGTATATACATATGAAATTCTGTTTTTGTTTTTAAAAGATTGAATTGATTTGAATGGATCGTGTTTGAAT
>JAUPMG010014675.1:0-15465 GCA_031762675.1 Pachysandra terminalis
TATATATATAATATAAGTAAAAGATATGAAACATCAAATAATAATTTTAAACATGAGCATATATCTCTATGAATCATATATTTCTAAATGTGATGCCAAATAGTCTTTCATAAGCCTCATGCCATTTAGGTTCGACCTAATTGCTTTCCTAAGCAAACCCTTGTTATGCCAAATATCACATAGAGTAGCGATCATCAGATCCAACTTCATGACATGATCAAAGGTAGTACGGGTATAAGTTGATCCACTCTAGGATCATTTTGATCTCACACAACAAGAAAATATGGATCCATTCACTCGCTCTCAAAGGAAACGTCGCTAATAGCACATGTGGTATGCAATACATGCTACAGTGGAGCTCTGGGCCCAAACAAGAGTACGCCAACCTCCAACACCGTACGGACCTTAGTCTAGTCGTAATCTATGCGCCTAACCTAAGCTCCTTAATCCAAGTCATAACTCTCAAGCGCCTTGATTGAGGTCTCATATCCGGCTTCATCAGGTAAAATTCGATTCCCTAAAGAATCTTATCTTGGCTCTCCCAGAGAGACATATAACTTATAAAATCCTCTAAATGTCCCCGATGGCATAAGTCCTCTTAATGCCTCATCGTGCTCGCAATGCATGCGCCAGAGCTGGTTGTTGTGTGAGAAGCCAACCACTAGCTTGGTGACATCATATCGATATTCTCATAATATGGAGTTAATATGTCTGTCAAGTGTGCATGTAATACACAATCTCATGCCTCATGAAAAGATAAACTCTATTAAATTCTCACGCATGAAATATAAATGTAATATGAGATGTCTACATAACAAATGTAAATAAAACTTTTCACCTAACACAAATCACAATCTACGTAATCCCATCTCTGTGACATGTACCTTAAAAGTTTGTCTAGCTACAGGTTTAGTCATGGAAACAACTGTCATCTGCCGAGTGGGACATCTGTAAAAGAAATGTCTCCATGTTCAACTCTGTCTCTAATTTAATGATAGCGAATGTCGATGTGTTTGTCCTGCCATGGTATTTGAGGTCATTTGTGTAGGCCGATGCTGCCATGCTATCACTATAGATGGTGATCGACCCTACGCCAACTCTGAAGACTCCAAAATATTGTAAGAATCGCCTCAACCATACGGCCTCCTGGATGGTTGCACAACAAGCTACGTACTCTGACTCCATAGTGGACAGTGCGATGCAGACTTGCTTCTTCCTACTCCAAGAGATGGCCTCGCCACTTAGCAAGAATGTGTATCCTGACGTTGACTCTCAACCATCTAGATCACCCGTCCAATCCGCATCGTAATAGTCTCATAGCTACAAATCTTCTCCCTGGAAGCAAAGCATGTAATCTATTGCCCCACGTAGGTATCTAAGAATACGTTTTACTGTCTTCCAATAAGTTTGCACTGGGTTACTCTGGTAACGGTTGACCAAGCCAACCGTGAAATTAATATTAGGTCGAGTAAACATCATAGCGTACATCAGATTACCTATAGCACTAGCATAGGGAACATGAGCCATCTGTTTCTTCTCTTATTTTGTCTCTAGACAAAGGCCAAGATGCAATGAAGCACCCTTCTTGACAAGAGTGTCAATAGGTTTGGCATCCTGCATTATAAAAAGCTCAAGTACCTTCCTTATCTATGCCTCATGGGACAAAAAAAAAGCCTTTTAGCACGAAACTTGTGAATCTTAACACCTAACACATAATCTACCTCACCTATATCCTTAATTTCAAAACTGAACGAAAGCCATTCTTTAGTGGCGACAATCATTTCCCTGTCATTCCCCGTTATCAAAATATCGTCAACATACAATAACAAGATAAGAAAACATGACCTAATTTACTATGCCAGAGCGAAAAAGGGAGGCGCAGGCGAATTGACTGAACCAGCAAGGAATTTAGTACCAGAATATTGTGAAACGTGTAAAGTCTCCAAAAGAAAGAACCTCCCAACCTTACGGCCTGGTGCATGATTAAACAAAAGGCCTATCTCTCGGTATGGCATGTGGTTGGTGGGGGCACGGAGCCTCTAAGGCTTAAAACCCTAGGAGGTTTTGTTTCTCTTCCTATTTCTTCTTTTGTGCTGTGTACCACTATGGGGAGGCTTCAAAGTATCGGTGGTTCCTTCCTCGGCTTGTTAATATGGCTCTGTGAAATTCGCACCAAAGAGTGCTACACCATCCTGAGGAATAATCATGATCTCTTTTCTAGTCCATGATGGTTACTAGACTCTTTCTTTGACTTTCCGAAACATTATCAAAGCACCGTCGATAGTAAATCCCTTGTTTCGAGCTATTCCACAGTAAGCAGCCGCAATGCATGTTTTATCCGGAATTGACCCGCATCCAGGATTATCGAGTTTGAAGTGCTTGAATAGCCAAGTCTGTAGTCAAATCACTAATCCTTTATATTCAACAACTAAGTGCCTGTAGCATCTCTTCATGTTCCATAACCAGTTGCAGATTCATACCCATTGGATCCATGCTCAGCAGCTCACCCAGTGTACCTTCCTCCAGCCGTCTCCCCTTGCACAGTTCCAGCCGCTGGCTGTATGGGCAAGTTGTCCCTCGCTGTTGCATTTTGTTAGGCTATGGATTTCAGGAACAAATGTAGTTGAATGGGACGTTAGGCGGGTTACACATTCCACTGTGTCAAGATGTGAGGTGCAGGTGGTGATGATCACCCTGGGGTATTTGCTAGCGCCCTTGACAAGGATGCCCAAGGGTTGTGCAATGGAAGAGGAATGTTTGCACCGTTTGACGCCATGTTTTTTCCAGCACAAAAGAGAGCTCTCTTTTAAGATTCAGAATGTGGAAAAGTCTTTAGATGGCCGCCCACCTATGTTATAGAGTATATAACTTCAATCATAGGGATCCATTTCTAGTTGCGTAGCTTCATAATAATTCTATAAAGCTTCCGCATAATTTCCTTTGGATTGGGATGACATCTGTTATAGTCGTTCATTCTATTCAAAGAATACCGTTCTAGAACCGTACGTGAGATTTTCATCTCATACGGTTCCTCCCTTCTGTGCATAACGATCCATGGAATAAAAGAAGATTGAAATATTCTCATTATGGGGTTAGTGTTTTTACAATAAATCTATAGCATGCAAGAGTCCTATCCTTTCTTAACACCAAGCGTGTTGGTGTTAGATAAAAATGTTGACTCCAACAATTTCTTTGTCCTTAAGGCCCCAAGAATTAGTCACTTCAATAGTCTTCACCAAGTGAAGAGGAAGAAAAGCTTCGTTATAAAGGAAGGCAATTGACTGATTTAAGGAAAGGATCAGTGATAGAAAAGTCCTATTTTGAGTGGAATGCCATGTTTTCTTTGTCTTTCAGGAAAGAAAAGCGTTAGTGCTGTTCCCATCTCGAGTTGGGCCTCGTTCAGACCAGAATCAATGGATTCTTGGCCAACCATATGAAATTAGGGCTGGCGGGGTATGTTGTGTACATAAATCTAGGATTCCTACTTCGGGTAAATACTTGTAGATACGAAAAATGGTAAAGGCAAATAGTCCAAAGATAAATTGATACCTGTCCGGATCATGACTAGCATGTGAGAAAAGTCTAATTGATGTCTAGGGTGCGACCCTTGGAAAATTATATGAGTAACAGCCTGAGTCGGTTCGGAGAAAGCGGAGTTGAAACATGGATACGGGGTAAAAGTAGCGTGCTACCATAATGACTCCAGATATTGTACAAGTCGCGAAACGACCAACACATCTACGACAGTTACACACAGCAAAGCTAATATCAATGAATACTCTACGGTGGGATGCCAGATACCCACGACAGGAATACCGAATACTCCACGGTGGGATGCCGGACCCCCACGATGGGAATGCCGAATACTCCACGGTGGGATGCCAAACCTCCACTGCGGGAATGCCGAATACTCCACGGTGGGATGCCATACCCCCACGGCAGGAATGACGAATACTCCACGGTGGGATGTCGGACCCCCACAGCTAGAATGCCGAATACTCCACAGTGGGATGTTGGAACCCCACTGCGAGAACATCGAATACTCCACGGTGGGATGCCGATAAAGAGATGCGTCTTTATTCTATTTCGAGGGCCCACCTTTGTTGGGACACTCCTTGAATTGACATACTTTGATGTGTGCCTCACATTCACCAAAGGGATGCATTCCGATGAACACATAGTCTCGAAAGTGTCAAGGTTCGAGGACCCCGAAAGCATTAAAACAAACAGCCTTGAAAGTGCTAAGGTTCGAAGACCCCGAAAGCTACAAGACAAACAGTCTCGAAAGTGCTAAGTTTCGAGGAGCCCGAAAGCACTAAGAAGACAAATAGTCTCGACAAACAGTCTCGAAAGTTCTAAGGTTTGAGGACCTTGAAAGCACTAAGATAAATAGTCTTGAAAGTGCTAAGGTTTGAGGACCCTGAAAGCACCAAGACAAGCAGTCTTGAAAGTGCTAGGGTTTGAGAACCTCGAAAGCACTAAGACAAACAGTCTCGAAAGTACTAAGGTTTGAGAACCTTGAAAGTGCTAATACTAGACAGCCTTGACGCGCTACAAGGCTAAAACAACTTTTACTACTTATTCATGCCGATTGCCATCGCCCATATTTCAGCATCATGAGCGTGACATACAGCGGGATTTAGATATGAAAGGATTGGAGGGGCGTGAGGTTCACCAGTTCCTCATCATGTCATGAATTACATGCGGTGTCATGATTCCAATGGCAAACGCGTAATTCATAAATATGACTCCAGATGGTCCACCTAAGTGATTGGGGTAACTGATGCATGTTAACCCAAATTAGCATTTTAACACCGTTAACCCAGATTAGCATTTTAACACCGTTAGAAATGGTTTAACGGATCACTAACCGCTGTTATCTTTCTCTTAAATGCTATAAATAGTAGCTCATTTCCCGAGAATGGGGCGGAGAATTTTAACGGGTTAGACTCCTAAAACGTGATTCTAAAGTGTGCTCACGAATTTCTAACACCTTGACCACTATTTCCCTTAGCCTAACCTGGCTCGTTCTAAACGGTCGTTTTACTTTACTCTTTTGATTCTTCTAAAGAAAAGGTACGGTCACTTGTTGATTTAGGCTTCCGTCGATCGGTAGTATTACCGTTGGTGACTCTTTCAAAAAATCACTCATTACATTTTGGCGACTCCATTGGGGAATAAGTCTCCCACGTACTAATCATTACTAGAAGAATGCCGAGAAAGAAGAATAGAATGAAGGCAGTGGAGGAAGTAGGGGCGTCTTCGCTTCATGCTGTTGAAGAGAGACGTGAAGAAGATCCTTCGAATGATTTGCACGAGTTAGAAGGTGAGGAGGAAATGGACGAGCAACCTGATGATCGTGATTGTCAAATATAGATGATGAGGGTGTAGATTAATAAGATGGAGGAACCACAAGTGAAGATGATGGACTTGTTGCAGACTGTGATTACTCGGGAGAGTTGTGTTCCGATTCCACCTATGGAGACAACTATAGAAAGGGCACCTACGGCGCTCACTATAGCACCCATTGGTACTCCTTTGAGTGCATTACAGTCGGAGTCCACGAATAATAACGGGTTTATAACTCGAGACGAGATGGTGAACTTCTTACAATGATAGAAGGAGAAACCTATTGAATTCAACATCGATACTAGGTCCCTATATCTCATGGCAATCATGAAGAAACCTTATCCTGTGGGATACATAGTTCCTCCATTGATGTCGCAGTACAATAGGCGAACCGACAACACAAAGGAGCATGCCACTAAGTTCACTGATGCCATAAGAGCTTTTGCTGGTGATGATGAACTCAGAATGAGGGAGTTCTCCCGGTCCCTCATAGATCGCGCTTACACTTGGTATGATAATCTCCCCCATGAATCTGTCCTCAACTAAGAAGAAATGAAAGTTGCATTCCTGCAGAAGTTCTTAATGTTTGAAGGCATGACCCTCATGGACTTGGGGAAGGAGAAGCAGAATTCTGACGAAGGATTGGAGACATATGTAAAGCGTTTTCGGGATCTCGCTATTGATTGTCGAGAGACTGCTATAGAAGAGAGGCTTGTGCGATTGTGTATTGATGGCATGATGAAAGACTTCCATTTGGTGTTGGAAAATTTGGGAATTGACACGTTTACCCATCTCTATGAGTTAGCAAGGCGTACAAGACGTACTATGAGTCTTAAGGGTGATGTCACTTGGAAGGGCAAGTCAAAGCCTACTTCGCAAACAATGATGGTGGAAAAGAAGAGACATTCCAAAGAAGAAGCTAGTGAGACTAGAAGTCAGAAGAGTATTTTTTTCTCCCACTCCACTTGTACCTTGTACCATCAAAGAAGCTTTAGTAATCCTGAAACAATGGGTGAAGGATGGTCTAGTGAGTCCACCACCACCAAGACTTTTGGCGTCAGAGGAAGATAAGAAGAGGGATAACTTCTATAAATATCACTCTTACATAGGTCACAAGATAGAAGACTGTTACACTTTGAGGAGATTGTTTCATAATAAGATTAGAAGTGGGCATCTAGAACTGCCCGGGTCCAAGTCAATACATGATAATCCGTTGCCTAACCACGGGAAGGCGGTTTTCAAAGACACCGTCCATAGAGATGCTATGGATGTCATAATGGAGTCCGATGAAAGTCCACGACTGGAAGTGTTGAGTCTGGATGATGAAGATAGAGGATGATTACATCAACGCTTGGGCACCAACGCCAAGGTGGAGAAGTTCTATGATGATATAGGATTCAGTATCCTAGCACAAAAAGAGATGACGAATGCCCTCGTTTCTGTTACCGCTAAGCTTGGTGAACAATGCTTTTCTGTGAGCACTGGACCTAAGAAGTTTTGTCAAGAGATAGCAGGGACTATTACTTTCTCTGGTGAGGATGTATTAGGGGACTGCCTTGGTCACAACAGGCCTTTATACATGCTCGCTACCATCAACAATGTGGAAATCAAGCGAGCCTTGATCGACCCCGGCTCTTCAATCAATGTTTTACCCTACAAGACTTTGCAAGCAGCGGCTATCCCTTCCAAGAGAATGGTGAGACAACCCATGGAGGTGGTTTCCTTCAACAATGAGACATGTAAAATGATGGGTCACATTCCTATCGATTTAGCTGTAGGGGCCATCCAGTCGCCGGTCAAGTTTCATGTTGTTGATGCGGACGTCTCTTACCATATACTATTAGGCAGACTGTGGCTTCATCAGTATAAGGCTGTTCCATTTACATACCATCAATGTCTGAAGGCGAGATGGCGTGGCAAGAAAATCATAGTGAAAGCTACCATTGATCCCTTTGACTGAAACGAGATCCACTATGCGGAAGCTGTCTTCTTCGACGAGGTTGCAGATGATGGCGAAACTCGAGTAGCTCCTATTCAAGAGAAGTACTTACCCAAATGGGAGGATTTGGTGGCTGGAAAGGAGAGGCGAGTCCTCACGCAAGAAGAGGAACAAGAGATGAAGTGCGTAAGAATGCAGCAGGAAGATGGGAGCTTCTTTTACTGCTTATGACGGTGCGAGGAGTTGAGCAAAAAAAATCTGCAACGACTCTAAAATCTGATGCAGCGGTGGGTGTCCCCTCATGCTTGTCCCTAGACGAACTCTGGAGCAATCCTGATGAAGCGCCTAAAGCTTTTCAAGACGGATCCAACTATGTAACTGAGGAGATGGAAGAAGTTGACCTTGCCGATGTAGAAGGAGCTACCAAACATATTCTCATTAGCAAAAGGTTAAGCCTAGAGGAAAGAACGAACTTGTTGACACTCCTACGTGAATACCAAGATATTTTTGCATGGGAATATTCGGAGATGCCGAGGCTAGATCCGAACTTGGTAGTACACAAGTTGAATGTCGATCCTGATGCTAAACCAGTCGAACATGCTCCTAGGGTTTTCAGATCTGACATCGAATTGAAGATTAAAGAAGAAGTATTGAAATTGTTGGCGGCATGATTTATAAAGCCTATATAACATCCGACATGGTTAGCCAACATCGTGTCTGTCAAAAAGAAGAACGGCCAAATACGCTGTTGCGTAGATATCAGGGATTTAAACAAGGCATGTCCAAAAGATGAATTTCCTTTACCAAACATGTATGTCTTTATTGACTCTACTGCGGGGAGTGAGATGTTCTCATTTATGGATGGGTATAGTGGTTACAACCAAATAAAAATGGCGGCTAAGGATGCAAAGAAGACGGCATTTCAGACACCCATAGGTAACTTCCACTTCACAGTCATGCCCTTTGGTCTTTAGAACCCTGGTGCTACCTACCAGAGGGCTATGACTGCTATATTTCATGACATGATGCATAGAGAAGTGGAAGACTACGTGGATGACCTAGAGGTGAAGTCGAAAGAGCAAGCTCATCATATGGACGTCCTTCGAAGAGTATTTGAAAGATGTCGTCGCTACTAGCTAAAGATGAATCCGATGAAGTGTGCTTTTGGTCTCATCGGGAGAATTCCTCGGATTTCTAGTCCATAGTCATGGGGTCGATATTGACCAGCTGAAGGCGGAAGCAATACAACAAAGTCCCTCCGAAGAATCTAAAGGAATTGAAGAGTTTCTTGAGGAAGGTGTCTTACTTGAGAAGATTCATTCCAAGACTGGTAAGCAAGATACATTCGATGATGCCACTGTTGAAGAAGAAGGCGAAGTTTACATGGACGCGGGAATGTGATGAATTCTTCGACAAGTTGAGGCAGGACATAACCACTTCTTTCACCATGTCAACACTGACGGAAGGAAAAACTATGAGGCTACACCTTGCGGCATTGGAACACGCAGTCGGCAAATTATTTGCTCAAAAGGACGATATGGGAACATAGAGGCCAGTATACTACACTACTCAAACTCTGAGGGGTCCCGAACTAAGGTATACTGAGGGTGAGAAAAGTTACTTGGCATTAGTGCATGCAATGCAAAAATTCCGTCATTATTTGTTGGCCCATGAACTTGAGCTGATGACTAAATCGAATCCCATTAGATTCGTGCTATCTTCCCCGGTTCTCTCTGGGAGGATCGCTAAATGGTTGCTATTGCTCTCAGAATTTGATTTGACTTGTACTACTCCTACCAAGATAAGAAGCCAAGCTATCACCGAATTAATGGTCTCTTTTGCTTGTGACTCTCTTGTCTCAGAGAGTGATCTTGAGGATGTTTTCAAAGTAGCGTCCATTACCGACCAGGAGTCTTGGATTCTCCAGTTCGATGGGTCCATTGTGAGAGGAGAGGGTGGCGTAGGTGTTGTGATAATATCCTGACGGCGAGGTCACTTCTGCGGCGTATAAATTACAATTTTCTTGTTCCAACAATTCGGCCGAGTATGAAGCCTTGGTCTTGGGGCCACTACTTGTGAAGAAAATGGGAGTAAGAAATTTGTTGGTAAAAGGTGACTCCAACCTTGTCATCAAGCATATGCAAGGGGCGTTCATGGTCAAGGATCCGATAATGGCACAATATTGAACCGCGGCAAAAAGCTTACCTAGCTGTTTTTCCAGTAGAGATCAAGGTACCATCTGCTCGAATAGCCCTAGCGGCAGCTCAAGGGGATGTCGATATCGACGAAATTGGCAAACGAGTCAAAGAATTGGATTTAGTTGACGAAAGGAGGAGCAATGCGGAGGATAAAGCCATTGCATACAGATCCCGTCTCTCGCGAGCGTACAACAAGATGGTTCGTAATCGCGATTTTAAGGAAGGGGATAAAGTACTAAAGGGGGATATTCATGTGCGCGCCAATTTACTAGCTTCCAAATTCGCTCCAAAATGGGATGGTCCCTACATCATACGCGAAGTTGCCGTGAGTGGATATTACCTTCTAAGTCAGACAAATGGGACACCTTTGAATGACCCCATCAACACTAGATGGATTAAGTTGTATCACGAGGGCCGTTTCGGCGAAGAATGAATTTTGTTGTGTGACTAATAGTCAATATGAGAAAGGGGAAGATCCTTCTCATTCTTAATATAAAGCCCTTTTAATAGAAATTGGAAATAATTCATAAGAAAATAACAAACACTGACACAATAGATATCTTTCGCTACTACACAACACTCGTACACTTATCAAAAGGAAGTGTCGATACTGATTTGACTAGGAACGATAGAATGATGCATATCCCTTTACGCATCACTCTCCTCATCTTCTTCTGCGGGATCTGCAAGCATCTCGCCAACATATGATATCATCTGGGCTTTAAAAGCATTCAAACCACAGAGGTGATCAGAGAAGATTCTACGACATGCTGCAACGTCCTCCCTGACTCCTATCAGATTATACGAGTCAGCGTCTCGACGGATAGCACGTGCTTGTCCTCCCAGTTGATCACGATGAACATCGTTTGGCATGCCTTCAATCTGATGTTCCAACACTTAGGTCCGAGTCTCTAAGGTTGACACAGGTTGGTAGGAAGGATCCATCCTGATGGCCAGGATTATGTTGTCACAATTTTCTTGCTCCTGCTTCACCTTCTCCAGTTCTTCGTAATAGCGTTGCGCTTGATTGAACAATGCGCCATCTAGAAATTGACAATGAAAGTGTCCATCCAGAGAAAGGTGACGGAGACGACGGAAGAGACCCTCATAGTAGGGACGTGTCCTCTTAAGAGATAACGATGCTATCTCCTCCACCAAGACCATGTAGTCTACCCACATATATCCTACAGAAGGATATATGGTCAGTCATTCAAAAGACTTGAAAGAATGCCGGAAAAGCTGACAACAAGGTTTCCTCTGCTTCACGAGGAATCGAAAGGGTTCATAGGCCAATAAACTTCAAGGCGCCCAGGATTGAGCACCCCTATGTCTTTTAGTTCACGGAGTTGTGTGAAAGCTTGTCTACAATATTCCAAGGAAGGAGAAGTATTGATCCCAAGCATGTTACCCAAATCCCCGCCATGCACCATCGGCCTTATGCAACTAAATCTAAACTTATCTCTCTTACATGTCCAAAGGAAAGGAAGGACAATCCAGGGCAAGGTAAGTTCACTTAGACTCACCCTTCATCCTTTATATAGAAATTTGCAAATCTCTTCGCTAAGCATGCCACTTAATTATGGAAATCCTTCACTTATAATGAAGTAAATCGGTATAAAAAAAAGAAGCAAATATATTAATATTTGATGAAAAAAAAAACGATGACAAAATGCTACTTTCACTACTACTTCAAAAAGAGAAAAGTTACAGCAATGTCTAAGGAGGGCACCATAAGGAACTCTCTCTAAGAGATCCGCTAAAAGAGCACCGCGGGTGAGCTTGCTATTCTTAAGCCAAGAACGTGAAGATGAGAGTCTCTCGGCATCGCTAATTAGCCTCGCCCTATTCGCAAATAGTTGCTTTTCTTCTTCCAAAAATTGAACTTTCAATGCCTCTATCTTGGACTCACGAGTGGCTATACGAGACTCCAAATTCTCACGGGAGATCAAGGGAGCCTTCAACTCTCTATAATCTGCGACATACCCCAAAGATGTTTCTATTCTCTTCAAATGGGCTAGCAGCCAATCTATCTTCATCCCTACTATAGTGGGATCTTCCAACTCTTTCTGCATATCATGAAGATCCTCCAAAGAGAGCGCATATAATCGTGTTTCTTGAAGATGCCAAACTATAGAGCATATTATCGAATAAAAGAGACCTCGAACTCGACGTGAGGAAAAAGTCATACTTGCGCCTGGATCACCACGATGATCAATAATCTTCCGAAGGATTGAACCATAAGCAAAGGGAATATATATATTGTCGACCAACATGGAACGAGCGTCTGCTTCAACGGGAGGGAGTATCGGGTCAAGGTGGATGTTCACGCCCCCTATACCCAACAATTCATCATCCAAAAATCATCGGCCTAACCGCTTCCAACAGGAGTAGAAGGTGTCTCCCCTCGACTTGGGTAGATTGATTTCGCCCTTGGACCATGGGAGACTTGGGTGGTGAAACAATGACATCACCCTCGCCCTTGGACCATGGAAGAAGCCTTAACAACCGGGATGTTTTGATCCTCCTTTATGTAGATTGGAGCTACCAAATTTGTGGAGGACGTTCTTCCTTGCTTAATGTAGGGTGGAACCAAGGGAACACTGGGATCATCACTCCTTCTCTTTCTCTTGATTGTCCCAGTACTTCCCTCAAGGGGAGCCTTCAAAGTAGTGGGAGCATCGGGTACCCTGGGAGGAAGTGCAATTGATTTCGGGGCAGAACCTTCCACCACCCTAGTGGAGATTTCGGAGTTGTCTCCCTCCCAAATATGGTGCCAACTGTAGCATCCCTGAGTAGGATGACATTCATGCCGACTCAACTCGTTTGGAGGTTATCAAATATATATATATTTATACATACATAATAAGAAAGGCGGTATGATGTTAATAATAAAGTAATGTACATTCGTGCATGATTGATGGGCAAGGAGATGAACTATTACCTCCATCGGTTGATGATGATGCGTCAGAGACATTGGGTGAAACCACAGTAGTGGTTGCCATTCTTAATGGAGCAACAGAAAGATGATCCTCGTCAAACTCAAAATTAACTTCTTGGTATTTTATTCCTAGCTTTCATTGTCACTTTTCTCTTCGGCTGTCTCCCCTCGTTGGCTCTCCTCGTGCGCAGAGATGTTTCCCTCTTCAGAAATTAGGACCCGGAATTTCTCCACGGAATGTCGATTACGACTAGGGGTGAACTAACTTGACCCAAGGCACGAGTCTAAAAAAATAAAATAGATAGACCAGACGAATTCAAAAGTCAAGACAAATGATAAGAGAAAAATCATTATGCTTGCACATATATATACACAAGCATAGAAGATAGAAGACAAAAAGAAAACGTCAGATAATGTAAGCGTATAAAATCTCACCGGCTGATCGAACCAGGTAGTTGCCTTAGAAGAAATTGCTTGAAATCTTGCAAACGCCACCTATTGAAGGTTTAGTCCTCTTACCAGAGAGCTGCGGCAATTTCAACCTCGAATGCTTGATAGGAATGGTAACTAGTGGCACCCTTGTCGCCTTAGTCTTAATGAACGGATAATTATCTTACCAAAATTCATACCAAAACTCCACCATCTCCGGAGTACATCCTTCATAGGGACTCTCTCCTGCCACCATGATGTTCTCCCAAGAGGTGTGCAAGAACTCAGAAAAACCCCTCTAGGTATAGACAAGACCTAATACGGATACATCAACTTCGGGAGTCTTTACCAAAGGCGGGGTTTGCATAAACCCAAATTGGCGGACAAAGCGTTGGGGGTTGTAGGATTTGATTATATAACCCTCATCCCACTCTACTTGCACTGGCAGATGTCCCGGAAGAATACTCGTAACATAAGCAATAAATGTGGATGACACACTAGATCGCTTACCAAAACATACATTGCTCAACAGAGTTGGATGCCGATAGCCAACAAGTCGCACTCCGGGAAATGATATAAGGTAAGGACGAAATATGAAACATGATTCATCATTGACCAGGGAGACGAAGTTGATATTCTTTCCCCGTTTAGCATGATCCCATAATGTGACATGGGTACGATTCTCATCGTCTTTGGGGAGGAGACGAGGAGGAGAACCGTATTTCGTAAAGCGTTCCAATATGAAAAGTTGTAAAAAGGGAGCATGAGCGAAAGTTGCAATTTTGTACCTACCACACGAAGAGGCGAAGTCATCAACCAACAAATCAAATCTATAATAGAGAGTGCCCGAGAACAACGCCACCAAAGGGAATCGCGAGCCTCGCGCCATACGTACTGCCATAGCAAAATGGCGATTTTGTACTTTTTCATGTGGAAGATCTTCAAAAATATATCTCGAGAGAAACAAGGCGATGAAAGCCTCGAACATATGAAGAGAATCATACCCTTTACCAATAGTCTCCTCCGGCACGTCTTCAACATTTTTCAAAGGCTTTACATCCTTGAAGAAATACCGAATCCAACCGTTGAATGAGGCACGCGCCCCATTTTCGGACTGTCTTGGGCGAGCGGAATATATAGAAGAATACTTTGCTAAGCCTTATGCCTCCGCCAAATCCTTAGTAACCTGTCATAACTGAGAGTGATATTTATCGGGTCTGAATCACCAACTATTTCCAAACCGAGTAACACGTGGAAGTCTTCTAGAGAAGGGGAAAATTCTTCCAAGCGGCTACGAAATTGTGAGTATCTTTGTTCCAATGGAAAATGAGATGATATATGGCCTCCCGATCCACGAGGATGTCCAACTCACAACATGCCTGCACGTCATCCCTTAAACCGCATTGACGAAGCTTTTGCCGAAGAGAGGCAACGTCATAGCACAATTCACGCCAACTAAATGCGTGGCGCGGGTTCGATTGAAATCGAATTTTCTAGGTGGAGAAGCTCCAGACTCAAAATTCACACGAGGAATTGAAGCTACGGGAGGAAACTCTCCAGTTTCGGTTGCCGTAGGAGTAAATAGGCACGTCATGACACTCGTTGATTCTTTCGACCGCTTGGGGGCAAGGAGGCACGTACCTCCATAGTGTATCATTTATTAGCGCATCATCTGACCAATCCTCCGAAGGTTCGGGAGGACCATCTTCATAAGAATATTTCAAGGGCTTCAATATGTGTGAAACAATTTGGTGTGAAAAAATAAATAATAAAAACTGTCCCACCAAATTTTGGGGCGTGGGAGCTATTTTTGGGACTCAGCTCCTAAAACCCCCCACCGAGTTTTGGAACTTGGGAGCTGTATTTGGGATTCACCTCCCAAAACCCCCACCAAATTTTGGGGCATAGGAATTGTTTTTGGGATTCACCTCCCGAGCCCCCCTACCAAATGTTGGGGCGTGGGAGCTGTTTTTGGGATTCACCTCCCAAAACCCCTACCATATTTTGGGGCGTGGGAACTTTTTTTGGGATTCACATCTTAAGACCCCTACCAAATTTTGGGGCGTGGGAGTTGTTTTTGGGATTCACCTCCCAAAACCCCCACCAAATTTTGGGACGTGGGAGCTGTTTTTGGGATTGACCTCCCAAGACTCTCCCCTAATTTTACAGCATGGGAATTGTTTGTTTCACCTCTCATAAGCTTTGATAAAATAAAAAATAAAAAATTTGACCCACCAGATTTTGGAGCGTGGGAGATGTTTTGGGATATATCTCCCAAGAGTCCTACCGAAATTTTGACCATGGGAGGTGCTTGCTCACTCCCAAGTGCAGGAGTTCGAAGAAATTCTCGGGAATCCGAGGTCGAACCACAGAGAGCACAAAATTCAAGACAAAAGAGTGCTAAGAACAATTATAGAAGTGGAAAATTACTGGTAATTAAAAGAAATAATTAAAGGATAAATAAAAGTAAATAAAAGGGTTTTAAAATTAATGAAGAAAATGCGAGGGGCATTGGGACAGTTCCTTGAACCGGTATGAAATTCATTGTAACTCGAACAAATTATATGCTTGATTGCTATTAAGACCTTTGATTCGGTTGAACTAAAATAATT
>JAUPMG010014686.1:0-15464 GCA_031762675.1 Pachysandra terminalis
CCATGTAGAGATAGTATTTGCCTCCAAGGAATTAAGCCAATATTTGGCTTTATCCTTTAGTGAAAAGGGAAAAAGTCACATCCTTAAAGCATCCTCGAAAAAATTCCGCAATTTAAGGATAAAGCAGATTTCCAAGAATTCGTCGAGGTGCTTGTAAGGATCTTCATTATTAAGTCCATAAAAAGATGGTAGCATTTGAATTATGCTGGACTTAATCTCATAATGAGTTGCCGCAACTTGCGGCAACTGAATGCAAGGAGAGGTATATTTATTAGGGATATAGTGATTCCTAAGCAATACGGGTCTCGCTTCCTCCCTTGCTGGTTCCATTCTTACTTTTGTATGTTTTCCTACCAAGCTAGATTCTCTCTGGGCCTTATCTAGGTCTCAAGGTAGAATTGATAAGGTCAAGGAAAGCCTACCTAACATACACTAGTGATGGAAATAATCCTAAATAAATAAAATAGCTACATGGCTGTGGTGGTTGGTGTAAGAAGTTTTAATCAAATATGGGTTGTCTGTGAACAGTCGCACGATCGCACCCCTGCGCTCGATCGCACTCCGCTCGATCGCACGTCTGGGCTCTATCGTAATCCGCTCGATTGCAATCCTGCGCTCGATCGTCTGTGCAGACAGAACCTGTAACAGACAACACCCACAGCCGTAAAATAGAATAAAAAAAATCTAAAATAAAATCTAACGAATTTAAATAGAACTAATCTAACAAAATTAACAATCTAAACTGTAAACTAGTACCCGACAATGGCGCCAAAAATTGATATGAAATTAATTATAATTAACCACTCACAATAATACGAATCCTCGTAGGATAGGGCTATTTTGTGGGTGTCGAACCTCAAGGACTAAATGGCTTGAGTTTGTTAAATTTACCAGATTAAATCTAAATAAAATTAATTACAAAACGAAAGGGAATTTTTATGATCTATTCTAAAAATCAAAGTAAAATAAATTAAAATCTAAAAATCAATTTAAACTAAATTGAAAGGAATTAATCAATTAGCAAAAAACAGCAGAGTATTGATGATCCCTCTAACCCTTTTTATTATGGTAATCTCATAAATTCTTTGGCATTAATTCACTGTCTGAAAACAGATTTGTATGGCTACAAGCACACACATCCCAAAAGAGTATTATGCTAAGAATAAGCATAGCCTATCTTTCGATTTTTCTAGTCATAAGCTATCAAATTCTTAGGCATAAATTACATTATCATATGGGATAACTATAACTCATCTTCAGTTGGCACGAATTGTCTACCTACACTAACCAATCTACTTATAGTACAACCCGTCTTCCCTAGGCATGGCCTATGAAATCCTATCATACTCATTATGTCATTAGGCACTATTGCATAATTAGTATTCCTATAATCGCAGAAAATAGGAACACTTTGGGTTTAATCCTAATAAAACTAATGATCAATCATTCTATTAGGCTTGATTATTAAACAATAAAATTTGATTCAAAGATTCCTCTAATTATGCAATCAACAAACAGTGAATTAAAGAAACTAAAAACCATGAAATTAAACTATAAATAAAGGATTAGAGTTTACATCAATACTCCACAGGGAGTTTAGCTACACATAAAAAAAAATTAAACTCATCTTTGGTGTGAAATATGATCCCATCTTCAATGGTAGTTGTTGTTTCTGCAATTCTTCCTTCTTATCCAACTTGCTATGAATCCCTAAGAATAATAATTAAATCTATCTTAGGACTAATGCCTCATCCCAAAACGAAATTAGAAGTCCTTATATATAGATAAAGAAATCCCAAAAGGATTGGAACTCTAATCCCGCAAGATCAAATCTCGGCTTTATTTTCGGACTGCCCAGAATAGCCCCCTTGGGACTCGATTTTGACCCGAAAAACATTGGAATTGGAATGTCGCGAAATCTGCTATGTTTTTTTGGGCTGATCTTTGACTTCGTCTTTTGGGCTTCACTTGGGCTTTCTCCTTGGGCTTCAAGATGTAATTGGCTTGAGAATTGAGCTTTGATCTTCTCCTCTTTAGGACTTTGAAGCTTGATCCAATTGAGGCTTTAATTAACTTGGTTTAAGCCCATATTCTCTTTATCATCACCAACCCTGCAAAACAAGATAAATGCATTAATTCATTCCCATAAATACATCTCTAAGACTAACAAACATGAATAATAAATCTGAAAGTGCAAGTGTTACACACTTATCACCTACTGGGGATTGGGATGATGAACAAGTATAAGTCATAGAAAAGGAGCTTCAAGAACTACATGAAAGGGAGGAAACTCATTGGCGACAAAAATCTCGAATTCAATGGTTGAAGGATGGGGATAGAAATACCAAGTTTTTTCATGCTACCACCCTTCAAAGAAGAATAACTAACTGATTGGTTTGTCTGAAAAACAATAATGGTAACCTCATTACTGAAATGGGAGAGATTAAGCATATGGTGGTGGATAATTTCTCTGATCTTTATGCGACTGCCCATAATGGAGATTTAGTTTTCGAGCTTGAGGGTTTGAACCATCAAATTAGTCATGATGCTTATTCATACCTTTCCCAACCCTTTAGTAGTGATGAGGTGTACAAGGCAGTTTTTCAATTGGCACCAGATAAAGCTCTTGGTCCAGATGGATTTACGAGAAAATGTTTTCAGGAATTCTGGCCTATTGTTGGACCTGATACTATACAAGCAGCCCTTACCTTGCTGAATAATGGTTTTCTATTAAAAAATTTAAATGAAACCTTTATCACCCTCATACTGAAAGGTCATAAATCTGAGAAGCTTGCTAATTTTAGGCCTATTAGTTTGTGCAATGTTATATATAAAGTCATATCTAAGGTGATTGCTAATAGATTGAAAACTGTCTTGCATGATTTAATTTCCCGCTTTGAAAGTACCTTTGTTCCTGGACGTAAGATTACTGATAATATCTTCATTGCACATGAGATTCTTCACACACTAAGGAGAAGATATAAGGGCAAAAGGTACTACATGGCCTTGAAACTTGATATGAGTAAGGCCTATGATTGTGTGGAGTGGGATTTCTTGGAAGCCATTTTACGTAAGTGTCAGGTTGTAGACCACTTTATTCATTTAATTATGCAATGTGTTAGGATTGTTTCATACTCTATCTTAATCAATGGCTCCCCCTCTCAAAGGTTTTATCTAGGTAGAGAATTACGTCAAGGGGACCCGTTATCATCTTATTTATTTATCTTAGTCACTGAGGCCCTATCAGCTAGAATAAAACAAGCGGAACAAGAAAGGGATATCAAAGGGATTAAAGCTGGGAGAAATTGCCCTTCAGTCTCTCATCTATTTTTTGCGGATGATTGTCATGTTATGAGTGAAGCTAATCTTCAGATGGTGGGCAAGTTATCGGATATCTTTAAGCATTTTGAGGACCAAGCTAAACAGAAAGTGAACCTAGATAACTAGCAGTACTGTATGAGTTAATAGTCACAATTGCATCTCTCAGCTTTTTATCTAATGAATGATGCTATTTACCAAAATAAAAACCACATATCTCTATGAATCACATCTCTCTAAATGTGATGCCAAATAGTCTTCCCTAAGCGTCATGCCATTTAACTTCGACCAAACTGCTTTTCCAGACAAACGCCCATTAGACCATAAGATGCATGGCCATAGGAAAGTAAGCTAGAGTAGTGATCATCTGATCTAACTTCACAACATGATCAAAGGTTATAAGGGTATAAATTGACCCTAATCTAGGATCATCATGATCTCACACAACAAGAAAATAGGGATCCATTCACTTTCTCTCTTAGAAAACGTCATTAATAGCACATGTGGTATGCAACACATGCTACGGTGGCGTCCTGGACATAGCCAAGGGTATGTCAACCTCCAACACCGTACGGATCTTAGTATAGTCACAATCTATGCGTCTAACCTGAGCACCTTAATCCACGTCATAACTCTAAAGTGCCTTGATTAAGGTCCCACTTCCGGCTCTATCAGGTAATGTACAATTCCCTAAGGAACATAATCATGGCTCTCCCAAGGAAACATATAACTCTATAGAGTCCTCTAAATGCCCCCGATGGCATAAGTCATCTTGATGTCTCATCATGCTCGCAATGCATGTGCCAAGGTTGGTCATTGTGTGACCAGTAGCCTAGTGAGATATCGTATCCATATCCTCATAATATGGAAGTACTGTGTGTAAATTTTACAGGTAATTCATAATATCATGCCTCATGAGAAGATAAACTCTATTAAATTCTCACACATGAAATATAACGTAGTATGAGATGTCAACATAACAAATGTAAATAAGACTGTACCACTTAAGACAAATCGCAATCTACTTAATCTTATCTCTTTGACATGAACCTTAAAGTCTTCTCTACTATAGGTTTAGTCATGAGATCAGCTACCATCTGCTGAGCAGAGATATGTGTAAGGGACACATCTCCATGTGCAACTCTGTCTCTGATGAAATGATAGCGAATGTTGATGTGCTTTATCCTGCCATGGTATTTGGCATAGGCCAATGATGTCATGCAATCACTATAGATGGGGATATGCCTTACACCATCTCTGAAGACTCTAAGATCATGTAAGAATCGCCTCAACCATACGGCCTCTTGGACGGCTGGCAAACAAGCTATGTACTCTGACTCTATAGTGGACAATGTAATGCGGACTTGCATCTTGCTACTCTAAGAGATGGCCCCACAACCTAGCAAGAATGTGTATCCAGACATCAACTCTTGACCATCTAGATCACTTGTCCAGTCTGCATCACAGTAGCCTCATAGCTTCAAATCTGCTTGCTGAAAGCAAAGCATGTAATCTGTTGTCCCACGTTGGTATCTAAGAATAAGTTTCACTACCTTCCAATGACTCTGTCCTGGGTTACCCTGGTAACGGCTGACTAAGCCAATTGTGAAACTAATATCAGGTCGAGTACACATAGCGTACATCAGACTACCTATACCACGAGCATAGGGAACACTAGCCATCAGTTCCTTCTCTTCCTCTGTCTCTGGATAAAGACCAAAATGCAATGAAGCACCCTTCTCGACAACAATGTCGATAGGTTTAGCATCGTGTATTCCGAAGCGCTCAAGTACCTTCCTTATGTAGGTCTTATAAGACAAACAAAAGAAGCTTCTTAGCAATTCCTATGAATCTTAGCACCTATCATGTAATCTTCTCACCAATATCCTTCATCTCAAAATTGAAGAAAAGTCACTCTTTAGTAGCGACAATCATCTCCTTGTCTTTCCCCGCTATCAAAATGTCATCTGCATACAATGACAAGATTAGAAAACTACTACCATGATATTTAATATCCACACAATGGTCTTCCTCAATCATCGTAAAGCCAAACTCTATAATGGCTTGATGGAATCAAAGATACCACTGTCTGGATGACTGTTTTAGGTTGTACAAGGAGTGTTTGAGTTTGCAAACTCTACGCTAATGTTCCTCGGTCACGAAAACCTCTAGTTGATCCATATAGATTTCCTCATTCGGTTCTTTATTGAGAAACACAATTTTGACATTCATCTGGTAGAGTTCCAAATCAAGGTGTGCAACAATAGCAAGAATGAGGTGAATGAAGGCAAATACCACAATTGGTGAGAACATCTCCTTGTAGTCTACACCCTCTCTCTGGGTATAACCTTTCGTCACGAGACGGGTCTTGTATCTCTTTACATTTCCAATTGCTTTGCACTTAACCTTTAGAACCCACTTTTTTCAGTGGTCACATCTAGGAGAAAGATCAACAAGTTCTCAAACTTATTTTTTCTTCATGGAAGTCATTTCATCTTGCATTGCAGTTATCTACTTCTGTGAAGAAGGTGATGATAACGCCTCCTAGTATGAACCAGACTCGTCATCATTACGCGTGGTAGTCATGAATGACTTACTCTCAATCGTAGAATGACAACGAGAAATCTGTCCACGACTACTCCTTTGCATGGGATTGCTAGAATCTAAGTCCTCTGGGACACTCCCACTGGGTGGTAATTTACTCCCATTGTCACACAACATCCATTGAATCCAAAGGATCCTTTTGAGAACCAACGTTCTCAGTGATGTCTAGATATGGGGTGATCTCCACTGATCATAGCTCTGACTCATTCATCTCGAAGAGCTCCATATTCATCCCTTATCTCTTCTTGCTTGGGAAACCATCATCGATGATATCTACATCACGTGACTCAATTTGTGTTAGAGCCTCGTCGGTTTGTTCATAAACAAAGACATAGCCCTTAGAGTGCTCTGAGTAACTCACAAAGATGCACTTAACGACTCTTTTGTCAAGCTTCCCTCTCTGGTGGGAAAGCACATGAACATAACCTATAGATCCCCATGGCCTCATGTGGGTTAGGCCAAGCTCGCTGCCTGTCCATAACAGGTATGGTATGCTAGGAACTGACTTCGTAGGGACACGATTCAAGATGTAGGCGCAGTCATGAGTGCATCTCCTAAAAAACTAATGGGTAGGGATGCTTGTGCCATCATCGACCTCACCATGTCTAACAAAGTACAGTTCCTTCTCTTTGAAACATCATTTTGTTGAGGTGTGTCTGGGATCGTCAATTGCCTACGGCTTCCCTTTTTTCACATAACTCTATAAACATATCAGATAAATACCTGTGTCCTTTATTGGTACAGAGACACTTCATGTGTCGATCCAATTGATTCTCGACTTCCGTCACAAAGCGTCTAAAGCAATTTAATGATTCCGAATTATGGGAAAATCAAGTACACATAACCGTATCGCGTATAATCATTGATGAATGTGATGAAATAGGACACTCCGTGATGGGTCCTAACATTGATTGGTCCACATATGTCAAAATGGACTAACTCTAAAGGAACATTTGCCCACACTTTCTTCCTTCTCTCTCTTTCTTTTCTTCTCTTTTTTTGCACTTCCTAATCCCAAATCTTGCAGTTGCCTCCTTTCTCTTTCTCTTTATCTTTTATCTTTTTCTCCCTTCACC
This sequence comes from Pachysandra terminalis, assembly GCA_031762675.1. Taxonomy (NCBI): domain Eukaryota; kingdom Viridiplantae; phylum Streptophyta; class Magnoliopsida; order Buxales; family Buxaceae; genus Pachysandra; species Pachysandra terminalis. Next base: position 6,999 of record JAUPMG010014686.1, read on the forward strand.
AAAACCCTAAATCTCCTTACAGATTTCACGCACCTTTCTATTCTTTCTTTTCCTTGTTGTACGTGCACCCCCTATTTCTCTCCTTAGATCCTCTCTTAACTTCCCTCTTCAATTAAAATTACATCCTAGATCTCTCCCCTATCCACACACACCTTCCTAATCTCAAATTAACTTTCTATTCAAATTCAAACACTTCCTAAATCCCTCCTTCAATCATACGTACATTCTTTCTTGGATATGGAAACTAAACTCTTACTACTTAGAAAATTTCTTATCTTCTAATCCAATTCAAATTCTATGTTAAATTACTAAATTAAACTAAGCTTCTAATTAATGCTTTACACGACTAAGGTGTCGTTTGTGTCACATCCCAAACTTAAGGAAATTCACGTGAGAATCCCTTAGATTCGAAATATGAGTCTCACCCCAATTTACATCGGGAGTGAAAATAATATAGAGCCAAACCATAGGAAATAAGATAAAACATCTATTCTAATCTTTACTGAAAATAATCAAATAATACTAATTCTATTACATCCAAATCAACCAAGTAAAATACAGCGGAAAACAAATAAAATATCATATTCTTATACTTCAAATCAAACCCCTATTAACTAACCTATCAAATAATTAATAACATAAATCTAATAAATAACCATATTACATATTCTACTAAAAATAAGCAAAAAATCCTAATTATAGCTAATGTCTTCATCTTTGCCTTAGTCTCCATTTTAATCACCATGGTCATGTTGTCCGCTAACTAAAGATCCTAAAATAGTTATGCTCAAAGGCGTCAACTACACTTAGCTCAGTAAATAAGTCAATTAAATTGTATTTAAGATTGGAATAAGGTCAAAGCCACTCTCCAATGATAATCCAAAGACTAAACAACAATGCATGCAACCATATGGAATATAACTTGATCATAAAATATGCAATGTGCAAGTTCAATTATTAATAAATGCAATGCATGCTCATGAAACAATGAATGGATAATCATCAAGTGTGATTCATGCAAAAACATATAATGTGCAAATATGCATGTTGTTCAGAATTCAAGTAATGTATGCCCCACACTAGACCAATTAATTACTGAGCAAGATGTCGTAATGAACCATCCCCCCAATCACAACCACTCTCAGTAAAATATTCTATGTGCGCATCATAGTTTTAAAGGGCTTCGACCAAGAGGGCACAATTCCCCCACTTATTTTCGGTCACGGGTAATAACTAAAGCGTCAAAAATATGAACTAACCTTAATGAGCCATATACTAACCGAATGCCAACAGAATTTCACTCGGCATCCGTTACGTATAATAATACGCTATCGAGATGAAATAATAAAGTGGTATATTGGGAGCGCCAAATCCCTCAACCTATGCAAAACAGTCCATCCGAGACTTCCTCACCTCATTATAGTATTCAAATCACAATAACATTCGGTTATATCATAAATTCAACCTATGCGAAGATAAGATGTTATAGTCATGCACATGACCAGATTATGGTCAATAATGCAATCAGGCTTATGCGGTGCAAGTGTAGTGTAGGTGCACATTAACTAATTATTCAATAAGTGTATAATAGTGAAATAACTCTAAATAATCAATATCAATGTAGAAGTCATGGTATATGCTCCATGGTATTCAAATCAAGTCAAATCATGATTAATACATGATAAACATATAAAATTATAAATCAGTCAAATTAGTCATCCAAACATATCATAAAATCATCATATAATCAATTAAGAGTAATCAGGAATCCCATTCAATGTATAACAATCAACAATCAACAGGGCAAGGACTAATCAGCACACCGGTTGGCCACTGGCAGTCTAAGCAGGAGGTTCAAATATCAATACACAGGGTCAAATGATTGACCGACAGGCTAACCGGTACACCAGTTGGTCGCTGATAGTCTAAACAGAAAGTCCAAATCAAACACACAAGATATTGGGACAGACCGAAAGGCTAACCGGTACACTGATTAGCCACCGGCAGTCTAAAAAAAAAAAACACCCTAAGATAACACTGTGGCCCGGTAGACTAACCGGTACACCAATAGCCTAAACAGTGCTACCAACAACACATGGAGAATCCGGCAGTCTAACTAGTACACCGGTAGGCTATTGGATGCCCCCTAGGTTCACCAGTAGGCTAACCGGCACACCAGTAGCCTACCGGTTCACCCAGAAATTAGCAAACTTCACGAATTTTGTATTTTCAATCCTTTTTAATCAAAACTTCCTTCTAACACTCATATTAAAATTACGCTCCGACCAAAACCAATCGATAATAACAAACAAATAATCAACTTACCTTTGCTAGGATGATGATGCTCAAATTATAATATTTTAGAGTATAATTATCATGTTTTCATTAAGAACTTAAGTGCTGTCATATCCAATGAATATGGCATCTCACCTATATTCAAATCATAAATAGAGAATAATTGAGTTACTTACCTTGGTGATGATCGTTGATTCATCTTCTTCTTCTTCTTAGTTCAAGTTCTGAACTTTCCTCTCCGAGCTCCTAAAGCTCTAGCAATCTTCTCCACACTCTCTCACTCTTTGAAATATGATTCACACGTCCACCTAGTGTTCTTATATAGAAATCCTACAGCTTCCTACTTAGTCTAGGAGTTGTTATCTAAGTTGGATTATGTTTTTGTTTATAGCCCTTAGATTATATTAGTTTAATTACAGCCTTTATATTAAAGTGTCCTAGTTCTAGATGAATTAATCATTGGTTTTATCTTACTTTAATCCTAATCAGATTTAATGTATCTTCCTTTTAATCCTAACCATTAGATTAATCTAAGTGTTCCTACGAAATCCTAACCATTGATTTTTAGGTGTTCTAGTCTTAATTGGATTACTTATCTAATCTTAATCCTACTTAGTTTAGGATTGCTTATCTACCCTTAGATTACATTAATATGTTCCTACACAATCCTGACCCTTGATTAAAGTGTTCAAATTATGTTAGATTAATTATTATCTAACCTAATTCCTTATTGACTTAGGATTAGTTCTTAGTTCTCTTAATTGATCCTAGCCGTTTAGTATAGTTTAGTTAATTTATAGCCTTTAGATCTAAGTTAATATTACTAAGTCCTATCCTAATTAGATTTTTTTATTATCCTTATGAGTGTCCTAATCTTGCTTGAACTAGTCTTTATAATTATCGTTCTTGAATTGGAGTCCTAATACAACTAGTATGCTTCATTCTTAAGGTCTTTGGGACTCCTAATCAAACTCTAACTTAAGTTTTCTAGAAGGTATTAATTAAAAACGAATTTATTATGTTTTAATCTAATTTGTTGGTTTGGGCCTTAAGAATAACTTAAGCCCATTAAGCTAATTAATTAATTAAGGTCCATTCTTAATCACTTAGGCCCAATTAAAGTTTATAAACCCAATTCCTTTTTAATTAAGCCCAATACTTAACTAATTAAGCCTTAAGCAATATATTATGTTTTTATGTGTGATTGTACAAGATCTTCTTATAATAATATAGGTTAAGATAAGTATATAGTTATTATATAAGTTTTTAAGGATATAGTATATTTTAGAATCCTATCAATTCACTATTGTACTCTTATATAAAAAATAACTTTCTACTTCAATTTTTCTTGTTGTTGCACTCTATCCTCCTTAAATGAATTTCGTCATCGAAATTAAAATACTTAGGTGCTGTTAATTAATTATTTTCTCAAATACATGTATAATTATTTTATTCGTAAAGTAGATTATATTGTTTTAAAATAATAGAAAATTATAACAAAATAACTTTTTATAATAAGAGAATAGTTTTCACAATTCACAACCTTTATTATCTATATTTATATTAACAACTTTTATATATAAATATTTTTGGTAAATCTATATAATCATAACCTTTTTTAAAGACCCAAAAGCATTTGGAAAATATATAAATAAAATCTATTAAGATTCCTTAATGAAGTTACTTAAATAATAATTTTCTAGCAATACAAATTTTTCAAGAAATCAATCTATGAATAACAATAATAAAAACAAATTTTTATATAAAATATGATTCTTTCTAGGAATCCTTTCTTATACTTATAACAAAAGCTTTTATACAAGTGATTTTATAAATTAATTATAAACCATTATACAATTATAAAATATCTAAACTCATTAAGAAACATCTAAACATTATTTATAAAACAGTCTTAAAATCTCTTGAATAGAATTTTATATCTATTAATAATTTAAAATTATTCTAATGTTGCTTTAAAGTATTAAATTTATTATATTTTTTATTACATATAAATATATTTTAACAAGTATTATTGAAAGATTTAGTAAAACTATATTTATTTATATAATTTGAGAAATCATATTTAAGTTTATATATTGAATGGTATACTTATTAAAAAGATAGTTATTACATTTATGAAAAGTTTTATAAATTCTATCTTAATAGTTATAAGGAAATCTCCTAAAATAGTAACCATGTATGTTGATGCTTTGTATTTAAGAATATTAGATAATAATTTAAAATAATCTAGAAAATTTAATACTCCTAGGATTTATATTAACTATGATCAATAATTATTAAAAGTTAAATATCAATATAATAAAACCTTCAATATGTTATTATTTTGGCTATATATAGATAAATAATATAAATAGAATTTAAATGTAAATACTTTATACTTTTAATTATAAAGAAGTCAAGTTTGTAAATCTTGTATCTTAATTATAATATTCTTTTAGAGCTTAAAAACTATTTCACTTTCATATAAATAAGACCTATTGTATCTACCTTAATTTATAGGATTTAAGAATCTTATCCTATATCTTATACCTAAAGTTTCATCTTAGTATTTCAAAATTACTAATTCAGTTAGAAAATATAATTAATTCTAATATTAAGTTTTATAAGGATATGGTTGAATAAAAATTTATGCATCTTTATTAATGAATTAATTAATACCTACCAAGACTGACCATACATTATAACTTAAAGAGTTATGATTATGTGTGAAGCATTTTAGTTTCCTATAGTGCAACCCACCAATCACAAACAGTGAAACTCAAATCTATATATAGCTAACTTACTAAAATTTTAAATTAACCTCTATATTAATTATGCCCTAACTCTTATACTTTTAGTAATTATAGATCAGTCCTATACTTTGGTTGGGTTATTACAGTCTACCTTCCTTAAGACAATTTCGCCCTCGAAATTTGGTAACCCCTTATAGAGAAGTTAAGATACTTACCTTAATATGCTCTAGTGATAATCAACCTTGTTGAACTCAATTATTACCTTCAATTTCTTCATCTTGTTGTTGTTCCATGGCGTAGATTTTTGCTTCTTGAGTTTGCTACTGTAGTTCTTCATTCTTATCGCTTTTCGATTGTTGCTGTTGTTGTACCGGTTTCTGATTTTGTTGGTAATGCAGCTTGGGTACGAGCTGTTGCTGTTCTTGTGATGAGTTTCGTTGTTGGTCATTTGGAGACTTACAATCCCTTTGATGATGTCCATACCTCCCACAATTGTAACACTTCCGGCTTGAGGCAAATCTTAGAGTATTCCCTTGTTCTCGTGTCTTTCGTGATTACTACATAGTACTCTCGACATTAGTATTACCTTATTGCGTAAAACTTGTTCCTTTTGGTATGAATAGAATGAACAACAATCTGTTTAAGAAGAAAGAAATCTGCCCACACTTAAATTAGCAGCCAATGTTAGTAATAACAATCAACACACAGAAAACTTTAAAATTATTAGCACCTTGAAAACTTTTTAAACATTGGCAATCAAAAACTTTTGGATTCTGATTTAAAACATGAGAAACTTAGGCTCTGATACCACTTTTGGTATTAGGGCACAGAAAACTTAAGCTCACAGAAAACTTAGGCTTTGATGCCGGTTTTGTCATATCCCAAACTTAAAAAAATTCACGTGAGAATCCCTTAGGTTCGAAATATGACTCTCACCCTAATTTACATCAGGAGTGGAAATAATATAGAGCCAAACCATAGGAAATAAGATAAAACTTATATTCTAATCTTTACTGAAAATAATCAAATAATACTAATTCTATTACATCCAAAACAACCAAGTAAAATACAGCGGAAAACAAATAAAATATCATATTCTTATGCTTCAAATCAAACCCTATTAACTAACCTATCAAAAAATTAATAACATAAATATAATAAATAACCATATTACATATTCTACTGAAAATAAGCAAACAAATCCTAATTATAGCTAATGTCTTCATCTTTGCCTTAGTCACCATCTTAATCACCATGGTCCTGCTGTCCGCTAACTAAAGGTCCTGAAATAGTTATGCTCAAAGACGTCAACTACACTTAGCTCAGTAAATAATTCAATTAAACTGTATTTAAGATTGGAATAGGGTCAAAGCCACTCTCCAATGATAATCCAAAGACTAAACAACAATGCATGCAACAATATGGAATATAACTTGATCATAAGATATGCAATGTGAATGCAACGTGCTGGTTCAATTATTAATGAATGCAATGCATGCTCATGCAACAATGAATGGGTAATCACCAAGTGTGATTCATGCAAAAACATATGCTGTGCAAATATACATGTTGTTCAGAATTCAAGTAATGTATGCCCCACACTAGACCAATCAATTACTGAGCAAGATGTCGTAATGAACCATCCCCCGCAAACATGTCCACTCTCAATAAGATATTCTATGTGCGCATCATATTTTTAAAGGGCTTTCACCAAGAGGGCACAATTCCCCCACTTATTTTCGATCACAGATGTAAAGACCAGAAAAATCTAGATTAAAAAGAACTTTTACATAAAGGGTAAAATAGTAATTACACTCTTCCCTTCTAGATCCTAACCTAAGATTATTATTGTAAATAATGCATAACTAATAATGTAAACTAATATAAGGGAATGAAAAACCATTAATGTAAAAGCATACAGCTTAACCAGAAACAGATTCAATGAATAAACTTGTAACAGCCAAACAGGACCTAACACTAACACTTAATTAAGCTGGACTTAAGTAAGGCCCATTTAAATTAAAGCCCAAGTGAATTAACTAAGGCCTAATTAGAGTAATTAATATCTAATTTTTGTTATAAGCCCATAAGGTAATTTAAAGACCAAGTTAAAACAAAATAGGACCTTAGGATTACAGATAAATACTAACTACCAATCCTAATACAAATAAAACTTCTACAATAAGTGAAATAAGACTAAATAGGAAAAATAGATCATAGAAACACATCAAGATTCATGGGATTAATTAGGAAGAACAAGAAGAAGGTTAAGAAACCAGAAAAAAAAAAAAAAAAAAAAAAACAAGAAGAAAACTTAAGCAGATCATCAATGGTAGCAAACCTTCAGCACATCCATCTGAGTTTTCCTTTATTCTTGTGTATTTACTTTTCATCTAATGTCATAACTTGGGGATTTCCATTCTTTCATGCATGTAAAACCCTTCCCCATGATCTAATTAATAAAACCCAGAAACTTGGTATGAAACCAATCATTTATGTAAATTGTATTAAGGTTAACACTATTAAAATCAACCAAGAACTAAGATTTGAAGAGTATTGTTAATACCTGATATGTTGTAATGAATGGACTGACCAAATCACGGTGCACGAAAACCCAAGAGGTCTAGATGAACCTACCTGAAAAACCCCAAGAACTAAAAACCCTCCTTGTGCATCGACGTGCATGTTAGCCTACCGGTTGCAGAAGACCCCATACTGGGCAAGGCAGGCCACTGCCTAGCCTGCCAGATGCTATCCGGGGTGCCGGTGTAGCCTGCCGGTTGCCCAAGCCAACCCAAACCAAATAGCCTAGCCCAATCGGCGTGCCGGCAGCCTGTCGGTTGAGCCAGGCCAACAATTTGCCTTTGGGAGGACCCAGTCGGTGTGCCTGTAGCCTGCCGGTTGAGCCACCCCTTCACTATTGCTTGTTGTATATGCCTATATCCTACAAGATTGAATCAACCTTTTTAAAAAACATTTAGTTCACCTTCATCATGTTGATTATACTCCGTCTAATTGAAATTTAACCCTTCCATTATCATGTTAAGCCATCCCTTCACCACACTAAATCCTTCAACTTGCTAAACTAACTATCCATTGACCATACTACATAAACCAACCCTATTTCATTGATTATAAAACCAACCACTGACTTTTCCTTTGATAGCATGACCCTCTTAACCCTTCTAATTATATAAGTAACCTTATTGAATTAATTGTATACTTGTTGTTATGAGATTTGGACCTAGTTTGTTATATGCATTAATTACATGATTTTAGTTTTGTTAGTGATAATTAAGAACCTTGTTGTGTGAATATCTCAATTCCATAACTTAACATATTAAACTATATTATATATAATCTCATTATTATGTGCCTTGTGCATCAGACCATATACTTTGGATATATTATGTGATTA
>JAUPMG010014696.1:0-15464 GCA_031762675.1 Pachysandra terminalis
ACATAACAAGTATTTAAAACATAAACATGCTTAAATAACAGATCAAGAACTATTACAGAGGGTTAAATCAGACAATAATTTATTCATCTAATTAAATCTGTAAGGATTTACATCACTGTGCTCAATCGCATGCTATATTACTTATTAATTATTAAGTAGGGTTATCTGACCTATTTTGTATCTTAATTTAATTATGGCTAACCTAATTAGTTTTAATGTTCTAAGGGGGTCTATAGCGTTTTGTGTGATTAGTAGTCCTTTAAGTGTCCCTAATCCTTATTTAATTAGTGAAATTAAGGTAAAGTTTTCCAAATTACTATTTTACCCTTAAGTTTTCCCATTGATATTTTATGTTTAATTCGGGTTGTTTCAACTTGTTTATATTACATGGTGGGACCATGTGTATGTGTTTGTTTGTATTATATGGTGGAGCCATGTGTATGTGTTTGTTTGTATTATATGGTGGAGCCATGTGTGTGTGCTTGTATTGTAGAGTGAGACTATACTTTGTTTGTTTAGCATGGTGGGAGCATGTGATTGTTATTTGTGAACATAATGGGACTACGTATTTATCATATATTACTTGTGTGTTGTATCCATGATGGGATCATGTATATATGATTATTGTTATGAACATAGTGAGACTGTGTATCTTATATACTTTATTTGTGTTCTGTATACATGGTGGGACCATGTGATGATTGTTTGTGTACATAGTGGAGCTATGTATTTGTTTGTGAGACATGGTGAAACCATGTTGATATTTCTTGGGTTAGGCATAGTGGGACTATGTGGTTATTGTGGTTTACATGATGGGATCGTGTAGGACAAGATTGGATTTATACTGGGACTATAAGGATTAGGTCGAATGCATGATGGGATCATGTGTACTCTATGATTTATCATGGTGGGAACATGTGAACTATTAAAATGATATGATTGACTTATTGTGGGTTTTCATATTGAAATATGGTTATCATGATACATGTTATATAATTACTAAATATATGTGACTTAGTATGATGATGAGCATGCTAATACATTTGACTGTGATGTTATTTGTTGAATGTACTTGCGTGAATTAATTGCATTGAAGATAAACACTGTAATTTCATTGAATGTCTCTACAAAGCTTCGGGTGATCCTTTTGTTCAAATGGGCAATCAATTCGGTTGACTTGCTTGCTTGGAGAAAAGGGTTATTTTCTGTTCAGATACTTGATGGATGATGTTTATTTTATGAACTTTGTTTTGACCCCACTGGGACAGGAATTGTTATAACATAGTTAGATTACTTTGGATAATTCTAACATGTTAGTTTGGATTAGACTTCGGTTTAAATTTATATAGACTTCCGCTGTTCATTTTATTTAGACTATGATTAACCAAGATTGTGGTTATGAATGGAGATTGTTATCCGCGTCCACGTGGTGGATCCGAAGGTCATTCCTCGTAAATCCTCGAGATCTTATATCTCAGATTTGAGGCGCGACATCGCCCTACCGACATGAACCATTTATGGAGACTAAGTCTGTTGGTGGGTGTCGGTACACCGACCACCCAATCGACAGGGGACCACTGTTGTTGTACATCGGTAGGCGTCGGTACACCGACCACCCTACCGGTGGATTATTCTTGGAGAGACCATATTGGTCGGTATGCGTCGGTACACCGATCACCCTACCGATAGGAGACTACTATTACTGATCGGTAAGTGTCGATACACCAACCACCCTATCGACAATAAGTGAATTTATAGACGTGAGTTGATTGGTAGGCGTCGGTACACCAACGGGCCTACCGATGGATTTGATTTGGGACATCACTGATTGTTTTGAAATGGCTACTTTGGGAGAATTTAAGGGTTTGGATGTCAGTATTGGTTCGGGCTTCATTGTGCGATACGTTGGGATTAGAGGAAGGTCAAGGGCAATGAGCCTGGGTGGGGAACCTACTTTAATTTCCCATAGTATGTGCTAACCTACTAGATACTCTCCTTAGATTAGTTTCCAGCTTGGAAACCATAAGTGGAATCCAACTATTGATTGATTGATTATATCATTAGGACGTGAATGATGGAATTCAATGGATTATCTACATGTATGGGCGTGTGGATAGTTTCCGAGGGAGATTATTATTCGAGTTTTATGGAAAGTAATGCATGCATACTATGTTTTATTTGAGATGTCAAGTGTGTCCGGGGGGTGGAAATAAGAGGTTGTCTAGACCTGTAGGTTGAAAGGCCTACGAAATAAGTTATGAGATCATAGTTGATTCCATAAGGTCGGCTGGACCTTGAGTATCGTACACTCATGAACTCAGTACATGGTGGCCTTCATACCATGGGATAGCGCCCGAAACGAAGAGGGGGCTGCCAGTTGTTCCTGGTGACCTTGGTCCTGAACTGTTTTCTGTTATAGAAGCTACAATGAGGGACACTTAATATAACACATAAACATAGACATTTTCATAATATTGCATTGTATTTATTGACTGAGCATCCATTTAGGGCATCTGAATGATTTACCTGCATCATACTCATATCATATCTGCATCGTGTATATTTCGTTTATTTATGCTGTTTTGTCGATGGTTTTGAATCATGTATAAGGATGAGAATTGGAGACAGAATCATGCTTACACGGCATTCAAAGCTCACATAACTTTTATGTTGCAGGTTAAGATAAAGATGATTGGAATCTTAGACATATGCTGCTACTCATGCTTGGACATTGTTTATGTTGTTTAATTTCAGTTGTAATGAACTTAGTTGGGATTTTAATATTCAGATTTTTTAGAGGTGGGAGTTTGAAGGCTTGGTATTGGTCTCAAAAAATTTTGCACCTCTAAAGTATTTAGTTTTGATGAACTGTGCCCAAAATAGATTTGGATTTGTAAGAAGTGCCAACGTTTGTTTAAAAAGTAAACACTTCATTAAAGAGATCTGGTCTTTTAACATTTAGGCCACCATTACATTTAGGCTGACATATTTGGTTCCAATTGACCGTGTGAAGAGATCTGTCTTGGCCCAATTTGGCCGAATCCCTTGTATTCCTATCATTCTTGTCAGTAATTGATTTCCGGAGTTTCATTCCCGCCATGAGGTGTTGGGCTTGACCAGCAAGTGTGGCATTTATCAATGTGAGTCAACCATCTTGGTTGAGGCTCTTTGATTTTCACCCTGTGAGTTTTTTTCTAACTCGAGTGATCAAGTCATTGAACATGGCTTTTTTGGGCCTACTCAGTTCCATATGTATACTATGGTAAGTCTTAAGGTCCTTGGCCCATTTACATTTAAAAATGCTGGCAAGATAAGCTCTTGGTTTGTATTTTATGTTTGGGCTGGTCGTGAACCTGGATTTTTCATTGTTAATGTTATGACCTGCCAACTCACAAAAGAAACTCATAGCATTCATCAACATTTTGCATTCAGATAAGTTGGTTATATAAAAAAGGACTGTATCGTCAGCATAAATTAGATGAGATAAACAACGACAATTTCGACTTAACTTTATGCCATGAAAGAAACCCACTTGCTTAGGCTTGTTGAGAATGACGGAGATTAGTTGCTAACTAATGATGAATAAGTAGGAAGATAGAGGGTCTCCTTATCTCAACCATCTTTTTGGAAAAATATGGCCACAGGTTGATCCATTGATTAGCACACTGTACGAGACTGTAGTAATACATTTGATAATCAAATTGACTCATTTTACATGAAAACCAAATGCAAGAACTGTTTTCTCAAGAAAATCCCAGCTAAGGCAATCAAAAGCTTTGCTCAAGTCAAACTTAAGCGCAAATAGTCCTTTTGTCCCTTTTTTTTTTTTCTAGTTTAAGGTATGGAGTGCTTCTTGTGCCAAAAGAATGTTATTATGTATATTTCGTTTGGGCAAAGGCACTCTAGTTTGGGGAAATTATAAGATCCATCAACTGTCTAATTTTGTTAACAATAATTCTAGCAATCACTTTGTAACAGAAATTACACAAGCTAATTGGTCTATAATCATTTGAACATTTGGGGTTATCCACTTCAGATATTAAAACAATGTGTGTAGTTATGGTTGTTAGACAACTAACCAAAGGTGAAGAAGTCTTTCAGCATCTTGATAGACATCAGTTTTAACTACATCTAAAAATTCTCTATAAAAAGTCCCCTGGAAACCATCCAGTCTAGGACTTTCAAATGCACCAAGTTGAATAATTGCTTCCCAAATCTCTACCTCAAAAATTTCCTTAAGCAGAATTCTATCATCATTGTGGTTTGTGATGGGGTTTGTGAATATTTAAAAGTCCTCATGAAACATTCTCTCTGGCAGGCTATACAATGCATTGAAATGACTAGTAAATAGTTGTTTTTGAAAGAGCACGTAGTGATGACCTAAAGGGGTGAATACTTTTTAAGATGATATGCGAAATTATGAGCCCAATTAAAAATCTAATTAATTATGCTATTTATTTTAACAAATACGGGGAAGAATTGTAAACAATAGCTCGTACATGGAATTACAATGCATACAAGGATATTTAAATAAATGCAAAAGTAAACCAATCAACACATGCGATTTATAGTGGTTTGGCATCCCGGCCTACTCCACTTCCTTGAGATACCACTATGGCAGGTTTTTGTCACTACGGCTGACCTCCAAACTGTATCGGAGAATTTACCGGCATTCTTCAAGCCAACACGAGATTTCAATGGCTAATTATAAGAACATGAAAAACTTAGACTAGAAAAGAATTTTAACATAGGGGAAAAATAGTAATTTGATAAATTCATAAATTAAACTAATCTAAAGATAAGTGAATATAAGTTCATATTAAAGATATGTAGACTTAATATAATTACTAAATACTAGCAAATAGGTTACGAGTTTAATTAAAGGAATTAGGCTTATTTACTTAAGTAAAGTAATTAACCATGGGGATTAGTAATTACTTTAATGGGCTTAAGTAGTTCCCTTAAGGCCCAAAGAAATTAAAAATACAATTAATAAATATCTAATTCCGTGGCTAATTAATAATTAATTTAGAAATACAATTCATAATCATAATAGGACTCTAGATAACTGAAAACAACAGTTAGCAATCCTAATATAACTCTAAACTCCTAAAATATTATAAATACAAGGTTAGATAAATGAATTAAACGTAATGAATCAAGATAATTTCATGGGAAACCCTAAGGGTCCGATTGTTTCGAAGAATTGGAATTGATCTTAAGAATTTTAATTCCAATTCTAATTCATTGAGAATTTGAATTGTGTAGAATTGAGATTTTTATGATTGGATGTTAAGAAATAATTGGAATTGATTTTTTTTATTTTTTTATTGTTTTATTATTATTATTTTTTACTTTTGTTAATTTTTTTTACTTTTTACTTTTTACTTTTTAATTTTTAATTTTTAATTTTTAATTTTTAATTTTTAATTTTGTGTTAAAGATAGATGTAAGTCCGACCTACCCCGACATCCATTTGAAATCCACAGGGTAGAGAATTGTAATTAACTGCCTCCCCCCTGTGACTTCGGCAGCTTCAAAATAGCCTACAAATGAATTCTATGGAACTCATGTAGAATTCGATTTCCAATTCCTTAATGCACTTACAAAAGGAAAAATAGGAAAGGGGGGCTCCAATTCCAATTCCAAATTTCACCTTCAATTCCACTAACCAATCGGGCCCTAAGAGGGATTAGAAGAAGGCCTCAACCTAGAAAACAAAAGAATCAAACATCAAGAAGAAGATCTACAACAATACATGTGCGTTTTCCTTCAATATCTTGTGTATTTACTTTTAACCTTATGTTATAGCATGGTGGAATTCATGTGTGTCTCTATATAATCTCTTCCCTATGTTTCTATAAGCAAAACCTAGAAAACAAGATTACTAATTTGAAAGGATAGGTCTGATCATGAAGAACAAACCTTAGAAACTAGAACATTGGGAACTTGAATCCAATGTAAGTTAATCAAAATTAACAAGAATTAAGAGAGTAGTATAAACAAAATTCAAAACTTAGTAACATGCTAGAGAACCTTTGGGGGAAATCCCAACTGAATTAGACCAAAAACCCAATCTCGGTTGACTCTCGGTCCACCGACCACCCAACCGAGAACAACCACACAGAAGACTGCTCTCGGGCTAGGTGACCAAGGCCCTCTCAGTTGGCCGAGCACCCGACTGAGGAACATATGCATGTTGTGATTTTTATGAGATTAATCAATCCCAGGAGACCTAAATGTAGTGACCCTAACCTAGTAACTAATCATTTAAAGATAATTCAAGATTTAATTAAATTGATCTAATAAGCATAGATTGGATATACCCACCTATATGCGTATATATATGGAAACTCAGATTAGTCTATCTAAGAATAATTATAAGTAATTAGGATAACTCCATTTTATAAAACTAGAATTGGAATGCATGAACCTATTGTCTTAGATATGCACATTAATAACTAAGGATTAGCGTTGGGCTAAATTGGTAATTTTTTGGATATACTTAGATCATATTACATGTTTAATTAAGGTTACGGGGTATTGCGTTATATTGGTATCGTATTTGGGGTTAAACTTGATAATATGGAGAATTGGGGGTTGGATGAAATATTTCATTCAATTGTCTGTGTTGGCGCGCGATCAGCGTGTTGCTGATTGTGTAGGATTACGGATATGGAAAGGGGATGGGGAGAATGGAAAGAAGACTAAATGGGTTCTGAGGATTCCATTCTCATTCAATCATCTCTTCAGATCTAGATCTGTGTTTGAGAGAAAGGGAGAGACTTGGAGGAGAAGAAGAAGACTAGTTTGGCTTGAATGTGTACTAAGTTTACGCCTAGTGGTTGCAGTCGCTAGTTGATAGAGAAGGAGAAGAGGAACACTTGAGAGGCCTTTTCAAATCAAGAAGAAGATCAGGTAAGTTGTTAGATGGTGTAGTCCTGTTATGATCATGAGATCACATTGTTTTATGCTCTGTTTTGTGTTTTATGTTGAAATGGTTATTGTTGCATTTAAATCCGAGATATGATGTTGTTTATTCGATGATTTCTAGTTTAAAATATTTCTAGTGTGATTTGGGTGTGTTTTCCCATGATTCGTGATGATTTGGTTGTGTTGGAGTTGATTTAGAACCCAGAACTTACCTAGAAGAAACCCAGAACATGGCGCCGTCGGCAGGGTTCGGTCCACCGACCACCCTACTGACAGAGAGCACTTTTCAGGCAAAAATAGCCATTCGGTAGGCATCAGTCCACCGACGACCCTGTCGAACAACTAAAAAAAAACACATAGGATCGGTAGGGTTTGGTTCACCTACCACCCTACCGACAGAGACCATTTTATAGGCCAAATTTGCTATTCGGCAGGGTTCGGTCCACCGACCACCTTGCCGACGAATGGAAAATTTGCACAATGTTAAGATATTTTGTGGAATCCTCGGGTGGCTGGTAAAGGGCTTTGGCCATGGATTGTAATTGAGTTCCAGAAGAAATTTTTGACCTGAAGGCATCTAGCCTACTTGAGGGGAGTCATACTTGGCATTCCGAAGTTATTGTTGTTGACTAGAAACTAGTTTTGACCTGAAGGCATCTAGCCTACTTGCGGGGAGTCAAACTAGGCGTTCTGATGTTGTTGTTGTAACCATCATCCCACCCTAGGACATATATGAATGTGATTTAGAAATGAATTGGATTACTGACCGTATGATTATTGTGGTGTGATAACTCATAGGAAGCTTATGATGATCAGCAATCGGATTATCCGCGTGTATGGGCGCGTGGATAGTTTCCGTTGTCTATCCTCATTTCGAATCCTAGTTTAATGCATAACATACTAGATTGATGTGGAATGATAAATGATAAGTGAACCGAGAGGTGAAAATCTACAGAGAAACTTGGTGAAGCCTCCGGTTGGGTTGACTACATCCGTGGGGTGAAAGAGCCCACTTAAATAAGGGTAGGATGCTTGCGAGATCCTATACAGGTTCGCTATTCCTTGAGTATGGTACACTCATAAAATAGCCATATGGTGGACTACATACCACGGGTTAGTGTCTGGAATGAAAATGGGGCTTCCGGCAGTCACTGGGACGATGTCCTGAATTGGTTATGTTAAGAAGTATTGAGGTCCACTTATCATGAAGTGTTGGTCTAGCTCATTCACTTTGCATATTCATAATGATTGTGTGTTCCTTATTGCATTCACTATGGGACATGTGATTGAATCATACATATCATTCAATTTCATGTCAAAACAAACATTTCATATTATGATTATTGCTGTACTAACCTTTGGTTTGATTTTCATAAGAGAACAGGTAACTGTCTAACTTCTTACTGGGCATTCTAGGCTCACACAACTTTTCATGTTGCATGATGGCAGGATTGACTTGATAACTATTTGTTGTTGTTGCTTTGGACTATGTTGTTCTTGTTTAGTTTCTTAGTTGATTGGTTGAGCATCTTGTGGGGATTGGTTAAGATATACCTTGATGTTATTTGAATTACTTGGGGTTACTTCTTTGTTGGGATCCGGACTCAGCTGAAGTCCGTGATCTTGGGTTCATGTATTGAATATTTTCAAGGGGACTTTAACTTTGATGTTGTAAACTTCCATACTCTGATCTTATTCAATATATGTAAACTTTTACTTTTATTGCACTTGTGGTTTGGTAGGAATCCGCAGTCCATTGTGGATTCCAAAGATCTCGCCTCGAGATCCGTGCCCTTTCCACATGGGAAGTCATGCTACGGGATCTGGAGCGTGACAAATTGGTATTGGAGCATTAGGTTTGCTTAGAGTAAGGTTATTAGGAGTTTGGCGAACCTAGGTGTCACGTAGAGGTCTGAAGATTAGGAAGAAGGAAACATGGAACCTAGAAATTGAAATTGCTTGTTGATTGCTGTGTGATGACATACATTGATAGCTGTTTGACTTATTGCATGTTCTTTTGACTAGTAGAAATGTGGAGGTGGATCAGGCGATTTAGTGTCTTTTCCTTGAGCCCTATACCAGCCCTGTGAGGGAGTCCTGTAGATTTGGATGGTAGAGTGTGATCCTAGCTTTCCTTTCAGAGTGATGGGATTAATGTAGTTGCAAATACATTCATCCTTGAAACTCTAGATCGGGGGTTAGTGATCACAAAGAGAGTGAGAGAGACCACCGATTTAATATGCACCATTTTCGAAAATATGGTTGTGATTCTCCATTCCTAAGGATTGGAGACTAGTGGAGTCTATACTTAGACTTTTGTTCTTCATACCCCATGAGATGGGACATGTTTGAGTTGTCCACCATGTAGGTGAACCTTGCTTGTCAGACTTACCTTGGATTGTATGATGATTCATGAGAGATGTGTATGACGGGTAGTGTGAGGTTCCATGATTACACAGTGATATGTTGGTGTATGTCCTTGTTTGAGTCCTTTGAGCATGATGTGTAAAATGGGTTAATATTACTGTTAATACATGCGGGTTAGTATGATTACACTAGTATACTCTAGAATAAGATTCATGGTACTAATGAACTATACATGATGTAATGACCATATGACTTGTAGTGTGAAATTTAGTAGGGTAGAGCAGAATTTACAGTTTGCATAAACAACCTAAGGATGGATAAACTTTTATGATTGATTATTGAATGATTGACGGATAATAAATGAACGCATGTACACCTTGAAAATAACATTGTAAGAATGGTAATAAATTTGTTGGCCTGTTATGATTAACACAGCTATGATAGATGTTAGTGTGATAGTAATACAGAGTTGGAACACTAGTGATGCCTCTTTACAGATTATCCGTGTGCATGGGCACATGGATAGTGATATTACAAGTTCAATTAAGGTTATGGGGTATTGCGTTATATAGGTATGGTATTTGGGGTTAAACTTGATAATATGGAGAATTAGGGGTTGAATGAAATATTTCATTCAATTTTCTGTGTTGGTGCGCGATCGGCGTGTTGCTGGTCGTGTAGGATTACGGATATGGAAAGGGGACGGGGAGAATGGAAAGGAGGCTAAATGGGTTCTGAGGATTCCATTCTCATCCTATCATTTCTTCAGATCTAGATCTGAGTTTGAGAGAAAGGGAGAGACTTGGAGAAGACGAAGCACACTGGTTCGGCTTGAACGTGTACTGAGTTTATGCCTAGTGGTTGCAGACGCTAGTTGATAGAGAAGGAGAAGAGGAACACTTGAGAAGCCTTTTCAAATCAAGAAGAAGATCAGGTAGGTTGTTAGATGGTGTAGTCCTGTTATGATCATGAGATCACATTGTTTTATGCTCTGTTTTGTGTTCAAATGGTTATTGTTGTCTTTAAATCTGAGATATGATGTTGTTTATTTGATGATTTCTAGCTTACAAATATCTCTAGTGTGATTTGGGTGTGTTTTACCATGATTTTGTGATGATTTGGTTGTGTTGGAGTTGATTTAGAAACCCAGAACTTGCCCAAAAGAAACCCAGAACATGGTGCTGTCAGCAGGGTTCGGTCAACCGATCACCCTACCGATAGAGAGCACTTTTCAGGAAAAAATAGCTATTCGACAGGCATCGGCCCACCTACGACTTTGCCAAACAGCCTAGAAAAAAACATAGAGGATCGTTAGGGTTCGGTCCACCGACCACCCTACCGACAGAGACCATTTAATAGGCCAAATTTGCTATTTGGCAGGGTTCTGTCCACCGACCACCCTGCCGACGAATGGAAAACTTGCTAAGATATTTTGTGGAATCCTCGGGTGGATGGTGAAAGGCTTCGGCCATGGATTGTAATTGAGTTCCGGAAGCAAGTTTTGACCTGAAGGCATTTAGCCTACCCGCGGGGGGTCATACTTGGCATTCTGAAGCTATAGTTATTGACTGGAAACTAGTTTTGACCTGAAGGCATCTAGCCTACTAGCAGTGAGTCAAACTAGGCGTTTCGATGTTGTTTTTGTTACCATCATCCCACCCTAGGAGAGATATGGATGTGATTTAGAAACGAATTGGATTACTGACTGTAAGATTATTGTGGTGTGATAACTCATAGGAAGCTTATGATGATCAGTGCTTTCTCACTCCCAAGTGCAGGAGTTCGAAGAAATATAATTCTCGGGAGTCCGAGGTCGAACCACAGAGAGCACAGAATTCAAGGCAAAAGTAGGTCAAATGTAATAGTGGAAAATTATTGGTAATTTAAAAGGACAATTAAAGGATCAATACAAGTAAATAAAATGGATTAAAATTCAGTGGTGAGAATGCTCAGGCGTCGGGGCAGTTCCTTGAACCGGTATGAAATTCATTGTAACTCGGATAAATTATATGCTTGATTGCTATTAAGACCTTTGATTCGGTTTAACTAAAATAATTCAGGAACACTTCGTAACCGTGGTTAACGACGTGGCTAGAATACTTTTAGAAAAACCCATTCAATTTAATTCTGGATTCTAATTAGAAACCATGAGAATTTTTGCTTAATAATGAGAAAAACACGATTGAACTCATAAAAAGCATGAAGAACTCATACATCACAAGGAATCAAATTAGATGAACAATCAAAACATAATTTCTATTAAAATAAAGAATTAAAATAAACATCCATACCAATTACAAGGGACATGACCCCTAGCCTTTGCAAGAAGATTAAGCTTCCATGGAAGAAGAAATTACAAAAAAAAAATATAGAAAATTACAGAAGAAGAAGAGATAGATGGGGATGCTCGTGAAGCTCCTTAATTTGTAGAACTCAATGAACTAGGAGCTTGTCCATCAAGCTGATGATCTACACCGTCCAATCAACATCAAACGCACGATTAGTTCTTGCTAATTCGGCTGTTTACTAATTCAGTTTGATTGGTTTTCTTCTTTGTTGCTAATTCGGTTTGCTATTCCAAACGCAGATCAACCTCCCTTGCTAAGTTGGGGTTGGGGGAATTCTTCCATGCTAATTCTCCATCTTGCTAATTTGATGAAGAACAACCACGCGAACAACAACTTCTTCTTTTCTAAGTTGCTATTTCTTCTTTTTAATTAAAGTTTCCAACTTCCAGAGAATTGCCAAAAACGCACTAACAGAAATTTCCAATTCTGTTTTGGTTCTTGCTTTGTCTTCCAACTCAGTGCTTAAAAATTCCTTGGAACACACGATCACCAATGACTTCCTTCTAAATTCTGATTTTCTTTCTTAAATCAAGTCGAACCGTTGGTATCTGATTCAATGCCAAAAATTAAACAAAACGAACTAGACTGATTTGGTTGAATCGAGTAAGTTGGCTTTGGTCAATTTGGTCGGCTAACCTTGGTTGGTCTTGGTCCGATTTGGACTGGCCTGGACGGGTCGGATCGGATCTCTTCTTTATTTTCGATTTTATTATTTCTTCACTTAATCCGACCCGTCTGATCTAACCTGATCTGGTTTAATCCATCTGGACCTGGGTGAGTCTCCAAAAGTGGTTCTACATTAATAAATTACGCATAAATGAGACTTTTAAAATATAAGGCAATGATAAAATAACATTGGCAAATTCTAGGTAAAATGAAGAGATTAATATAAGAAAATGCCAGATAACTCATGCAATTGAGGGTATATTATGTGGTATTTCTTGAATTCTCACACCCCCAACTTACCTTTTGCTAGTCCCTACCAAAACTGAAATAATAAACAAAACAAAATTTCTAACTATACCACTTTCGTGGGCACTCTCGATTGCATTTAGCATATGCAACAAGCCTTTAAATCCCTAGGTGTTCTTAGTGGACGAGTTATAGTCCCTTGAGGGAATACCAAGATGATACCCACAAACATTTACTCGAAATAATGGTTATCCAAAGAAAATAAAGTATCACAAAGAATAATGGTTAACATTCAATGGTAAGCTTTAAAAGACAAACTCCATGTTCACAATCTTAAAAAATCAAGAATGAGTCTAATCACTTATTATTAGATAGTGGAGCATCACAAGTGCCTTTGGTGTAAAGTGAACTACCACACAATTATGGGGCTTCAAAATAATTCCATTATAAATGTTTCAACACCCCTAAATTCAGTGGATTTCTTATTAGATGAAACACCCAAGGCAGAACATTCATTGGAATCTTTATTTTATATATATATTATTTTTTTTCTTTTTTTAAATATGTGGACTATGCAATGTCTAGCTCCCTTAAGCTTTCTAGTTGACACATGTATCGAGTATTAGACCAATGATTCCTGAACTAGATGGTTCAAAGGGAATTAGGTGTAGAGAACACCCTACGGGCTTACTAACTCGAGTCAAAAAGGCCATGAAGCTAAACTAGCTACACTTCAAACCATTCCAAACTCCTCACCTTTTGACGCGAGCACTCATTGCTTATTGAGGCAAGAGGCCCGGTTACTTGGCAAAAAGCTCAAAACAATCAATAATTAAGCACTTATTCTTTTTTTTTCTTTTATAATCAAACATAAACCATAATCACCATGCCAAGGTTATTCATCCACAAGTCAATCTACATAACTTAGTCATCAAAGGCACTTATAGATGGTTTCACATTTCAGACCTCACAAACTATGTGTTAGTGTGCTTGTGCTAAGGTCAAAGTGAGAAGTGAAATCACACTATCCAACAATGAGTAATAAAGAGCAATATTTAGATTTCTTAGTCAAATGATCATATGTTCATGTGTTTAAACTTATCAAAGAATATGAATCGAAGTTCGAAGTTCAACAAAATTTTCAAAAATAACACGTTTAAACAAAGCAATTCAAGAAATTCAAGATTTCTTACTTATCTACCCGGAATAACCAAGGGTTCAACAATAATTCAAAACATTTTTGTATTCTTTTCAAATTCCAAAAGGCTGGCTAAATTGGCCTTTTTGGTGGACTCTTCGGCTAACCGAGGGGTCCACCAAAACATCCTCGACACACTGATTCGGTTAACCGAGAACTCTCGGTGACATTTCCAGGGACTGGAAATGTCACTCTGAGATTTGGCGAGCTTCTTGGCGAACCGAGAAGGTCGCCAAAACTGTAATTCAGCCCGAAATTTTTGATTTTAGCACATAACTCTCCCCCCCCCCCCCAACTTGAATCTAACATTGTCCTCAATGTTCAAGCTATGCATATGGGAAAAAATTGAGGGATATGCCATTAAATTGAAACATAACAGGAAAAGGAAAGAAGGCACCCCAAGTGATGACGAGTTTCCCAAAGTGTATCCTGTAGATTGGTTAGAAATCCCAAAACAAAACAAAACAAAAGAAAAACAAAAAAATAAACTATGGTACAATAATTTACATGGCATAAAGAGGACTAGGTAGCATCCCCATAAGTAGGGATCTCAAGAGACATAATCTCTTGTTCCGGTACAACTCCACCTAGGTATGGTCTCAACCTCTGACCATTCACTTTTAAAACACGACCATCCCTAGGGTCCTCAATTACTACAACCTCATGGTCAAATACTTCTTTCACTATGTAGGGGCCATCCCACCTTGTCCTTAACTTCCCTGAAAGGTATTGAGCTTGGAATCATAAAGAAGGACTGTTTGATTTTCCTCAAAAGTTTTCCGAACAATCTTTTTATCAGGAAATAGTTTCATCCTTTCTTTATAATTCCAAGTGCTCATGTAGGCTTCATTCCTAAGCTCCTATAGTTCACTCAATTGGAGCTTCCTTAAATGACCGGTATCTTGTAGATCAAGGTTAAAGGCTTTAATAGCCCAATAAGCTTTATGTTCCATTTCTACAGGTAAGTGGCAAGGTTTATTATAGACAAGGCGATATGGAGACATGCCTGAAGGTCCTTTGTAGGCAGTACGGTAGGCCCACAACTCATCGACTAGTCGTAGAAACCAATCTTTACGGTTGAGACTAACCGTTTTCTCAAGAATTTGCTTAATCTCCCTATTAGCATGCTTAACTTGCCCACAAGTTTGGGGGTGGTACGAGGTGGATAACCTATGCACCACTCCATACTTCTTCACAAGGGCCTCAAAAGGGCGGTTACAAAAGTTTCTCCCATTATCATTAATTATGGCCTTAGGCATTCCAAATCGAGAGAAAATGTGTTCTCTCAAGATTTTTAACACGGTTCTATGGTCATTTGCCTTGCATGCTATGGCCTCGACCCAGCTAGAAACATAATATTCTGCTAAAAGAATGTATAGATTACCAAAAAATTGGGGCAAAGGTCCCTTGAAGTCAATTCCCCAACAGTCTTTGACTTCTATCTCAGGATAGGGGACATTGGCATCATGTTCCTACGTGTGATCGGTCCCAAATTTTGGCACTCTAGACATCTTATACAGAAGTTGTAGGTGTCCTTAAACATGGTCGGCCAATAGAATCCACACTGCAATATTTTTGCAGCGGTTTCTTAACAGAAAAATGGCCACCCCAAGTGTAACAACCCGACCGAAAACATATAAATAGTAAACTTAGATCTTAAGGTAAGATAGTATTTTGTTTGGGATTGATATGTAAATTTCAATTAG
>JAUPMG010014715.1:0-15463 GCA_031762675.1 Pachysandra terminalis
AGACTGAGGTCAGCACAGAGCAGGCAGAAGAGCTATGCCGACAGGAGGAGGAGAGACTTAGAGTTCGCAGAGGGAGACCATGTTTTTTTGAAAGTTTTTCCTATGAAGGGAGTGATGCGTTTTGGTTGTAGGGGAAGTTGGCTGCAAGGTATGTGGGACCTTTTTAGATACTCGAGCAGATTGGGCGTATAGCGTACTGTGCTGCTCTACCTACGCAGCTATCGGTGGTTCATGATGTGTTTCATGTTTCTTTGCTGCGAAAGTATGAGCCGGACCCATCTCATGTTTTGGACTGGAGTCAATTGCAGCTACGGGAGGATATATCCTACCAATATGAGTGCTGGACCGGAAGGAACAGGTCTTACGGACCAAGACTATTCCCCTGGTGAAGATACAGTGGAGTCATCACGACGAATCTGATGCTTCATGGGAGCTGGAGTCAGAGATCCGGGAGCGCTATCTGCATTTGTTCTCGGATTGGGGTATGCTTATTTCGGGGACGAAATTCTTTTAAGGAGGGTAGGTTGTAATGGCCTAAACCCCTCTAAAGTTATTTCGCCCATTTAATTTAATTTTTATGTGATGTATTTAATTCCTTATGTGAGTTATTATCTGCTTTATATAAGTAGGAGTTAATTAGAATAGATAATTGTGTATATGGGGTTTTCGTGTAATTATGAGTTATGTAGGGTATTAGTTAGTAATTAAAAATTTGAAATTTTGTTAATTGTTTGAATTCATCCATGCACAGCTGTGTGAACGAGTTTGCCGAAGATAGTGCCGAGGTGGCTTCGTGTGGGAGGATAGAGGGAGAGATAGGAGGGATGAGGGCACTTGACCCTCATCCATTCCCTTTGTTCGTTAGATGCTGAAGAAGAACAGAAGACGAAAAAGAAGAGAAAGATGATTTTGTATCGAATTGCAGTTGCTGTTTTGTGGCTGTGATCGGAAGGCAAGGAAGGATTGTTGTAGATTTCACGGA
This sequence comes from Pachysandra terminalis, assembly GCA_031762675.1. Lineage (NCBI taxonomy): Eukaryota > Viridiplantae > Streptophyta > Magnoliopsida > Buxales > Buxaceae > Pachysandra > Pachysandra terminalis. Next base: position 983 of record JAUPMG010014715.1, read on the forward strand.
CTACTGGTAAGTACCCGTCTACCCTTCATCCTTCCTGTTGATTTTCGTTTTGTTCTTGAAAGCATTAGATGAAGTCTGGTTTTGAGTTTCAAATATCTGATATGTTCGGTTATGGAAAATATTTATGACTATGGGAATGCAAGAAAGTATATATATATAAATATAATGATATGTTGAACTCGATTTCAGTTCTAAAATGTTGGTTGATCTGCTTTAGATACAAACATATGTTTTCTAGGTTTTGATTTGGATTTGGATGAAATAAATTTCTTACAAAATTTTCTGATCTATGTTTTGCCAAAACAGAGCATGATGTGTGAATATTGAAAAACTGTAAAATCCATAGATGTATCTTCATTGATCCGGGTTTGGTGATGTTTAGTTAAGTTATTAGATGTGAGATTATCATTATTAATTGATCTAGTAAAAGAGAGATGGGATCGAAATCCCAGAATTCATTGTTGTGCCAGAACAGAGCATGTTCTGTGTGGATTGTCGATCGATCAGAAATGTCGATCGATCATGGATGTCAATCGATCACGGATGTCGATCGATCCCGAATGTCGATCGATCGCTGATGTCGATCGAGCGAATTTTCTTTTACAACAATGGTGAGCTGCGGTTTGGGAACGAGTTAGGGAGATTGGTATATAGGTTGAGTTTGTGGGTTCCTTGTGACCTAGTGAGGTCCTATGTGCCATGGTTTAGTGCCAACGTTTGATTTGAAGCTCCTATATCCATGGAGTCACTATATGAAGCATGGGAGAGATATAAGGATTTGCTTAGATGATGTCCGCACCATGGTCTACCCAATTGGTTGCAAGTTCATACTTTATACAACGGGTTGAGTCCAAACACACGGACATTCATTGATGCCGCAGCGAGACGAGCATTGATGGGAAAGCCATATGAAAAAGCCTATAATTTACTTGAGGAAATGACATCCAATAACTACCAATGGCCATCGAATCGTTTGAGACCAAGAAAAATGCAGGGAGTTCATGAAATTGATGCCACTAATTCTTTAGCTTCTTAAGTTTCTTTGTTACCTTAGAAAGTTGATAATATTAATGTGGATGCTGTCCAATCCCTCATTTTGTTTGTGAAATTTGTGCAGGGAATCATTCAAGTGTTGATTGTCAAGTTGGAAACCCGTTTGCTACGGGTACATCCGAACAAGCCAACTATCTATCAAACTTTCAACGCCCGAACAATCCCTACTCAAATACTTACAACCTAGGATGGCGTAATCATCCGAACTTTTCTTGGACTGGTCCTTAGAATGCCAATAAGCAACCTCTTGGTTTCCAACCTCAAGCATAGAAGCCAAACTTGGAGGAAGTACTCACCAAGTTCATGCAAGACATTATTGGGTTCATGCAAGAGGCAAGGACAACTTTCTGAAACCAAGATGCTAGCATTCGGAATCTTGAGCATCAAATGGGGCAATTGTCCAAGCAATTGGCAAAAAGATCTCAAGGATCCCTCCCAAGTGACACAATCACAAATCCAAGGGAGCAAGTCAATGCCATAACATTGAAGAGTGACAAAGAGCTTGAAGTCCAACAAAAAGCTAAGCAAAAGGGTGAAAAGAAGTAAGAAGTTGAGAAGCACTTCGAAAACAGAAAATAAAATTTGCTTTCCACTTCTAAATCTCCTCCTCCTTATATTCCTCCTATTCTTTTTCCACAAAGATTAAGAAACAATTAGTTGTATAAGCAATTTTCTCAATTTCTCGATGTTTTCAAGAAATTACATATTAACATTCCTGTTGCAGATACGTTGGAACTAATGCATACTTACCCCAAGTTAATGAAGGAGATGTCATCCAACAAAAGGAAATGGGAAGGGCATGAAACTATGTTGCGGACCGAGGAGTGTACAGCAATTCTGCAAAACAAGCTTCCACAAAAGATAAAAGATCTAGGGAGTTTCCCTATTCCTTGGACAATTGGAAATTTTCAATTGGATAATGCTATATGTAATTTAGATGCAGGTGTTAATTTAATGTGTTTTTCTATTTTTCAGAAATTAGGGATTTGTGAAGCTAAGGCAACATCCATATCCCTCTGATGTGTCAATAATAAACCACTCGCAATAAGACGAATCCTTGTAGGATAGGGATATTTTGAGGGTGTCGAACCTCAAGGACTGACGAGGCTAGAATTTTTAATTTACCAGATTAATTCCAAATAAATTAATTAGAATAGTAAGGGAATTTTGTGATCTTAATTCTGAAAAAAAAATTAAACTAAATTAAACGAATTAAATCAATAAAAGAAGAAGTAAAGCATTGATGATCCCTCTAACCCCTTGAATATGGGAATGTCATGAATCCTAGGATTTAATTCAATGTTAGAAACAAACCCGTGTGGCTACAAGCTCACACAATGTCCCAAAAATGTATCATGCTAAGAACAAGCATAATCTATCTTCGATTACTCTAAGCATAGACTATTAAATTCTTAGTATGAATTACACTATCGTAAGGGATAAGTATAACCCATCTTCGGTTGGCACGGACTGTCTACCTATACTAACTACTCTAAATTGCAGTACAACCTATCTTCCCTAGGCATGGCCTATCAAATCCGTCCTAATCATCATGCCAATGAGCACGATTGCATAATACGTATTCTTGTAATCACAGAAAACAAGAACACTTTGGGTTCAGTCCTAACAAATCTATGGCCCGTAGGTTCTGTTAGTCTTGATTATAAGAATTAAAAACTAATTGGAAAACAATCCTTTTAACTATACAATTATCAAACTAAAGAATTAAAAACCTAAAAATCATGAGATTTAATCATAAACAAGAGATTAGAGTTTACATCAACACTCCATAAGGAGTTTAGCTACTTATGGATGGCTAATCTTCAACAAGGATGTAGAAGTTCATCTCCACACAAAGCATACACCCCAAGCAAGAACACGGCAAGAACAGATTGCAGAACAGAGAATTCTCTTGAATTTCAATTCAATTAAAACTCAAATTCCAATTGTTAATTATCTACAGCCTACTAGGAGTCTTATATTACATAAATCTCCGTTTAACAGTTATCTAAAAGAAGTCGGAGAATTCAAAAACTAGAAAAACACGGACTGCTGCTGAATTCCCGCATGCGCTCCATCGCACCACCAATGCACTCGATCTCATTTCTACGCTCCATCGCAATGCAATCGATCGCACTTCCTGGCCTTTACTTCAACTTGATCTTTGGGCTTTCTCCGTGGGCTTTTTCCTCCATCTTCAAGGTGTGTTTGTCTTAAGTCCACAGCACCAATTGAGCCTTGATCATCTCCTTTTGTGGGCTTTGAAGCTTTATCCAATTGAGGTTTTAGTGGTTTGGTTTAAGCACATATTCTCCTCATCCTCATCAGACCTGCAAAATAGTATAATTGCATTAATTCATTCTCATAAATATGTTTCTAAGACTAATAAGCATCAGGAATAAGCCCAAGAGTGCAAGTGTTACACACTTATCACACCTCCAAAACCTACACTTTGCTAGTCCTTGAGCAAAGAAGGAATTAAACTAATGCCCCTTTTAAAAACTCACCCATCCCTCATTATTGCCATACAAAATTTCAAACTCAGATGATCATATCAGAAATTAGGAACTCAGATATTAACTCAAACGAATTGAAACTAAATCCCTAAGAATTGATTCTTTGACTCCACAATATATCCAAAGCTAAATTTTAATCCTATCCAATTTAAATACCCATAGTCAAGCAATTTAATACATGCAAGTGAAAGTGAGAATCATAAATCATGAAATAATGCTAAATAGTCATGTCTAACAAAATATACAAAGATTTAAATAAGTTCTCAAAATAAACTACTCATGCTCTCATTACTTTTATTTACTCATCTCTTTTTTTTTATGCAATACACGTGACATGTGCAATGTCTAGCTCTCATTCAACTGCCTAGCTGCCAAAGAAACCCTTTAGCAAGCTTTCAATCAATGATCCCGTCCCAGTTGGTTCAGGTCATTAGGTGACAAGCACCCTAAAGGATCTAATCACTCAAGTTAAATAGGCTACCAAGCTAAACTAGTCACTACATGCTTAAAATATTTTCTTTTATCTCTTTTTTATATCAACACATAAAGTTTTCACCTTTTACACGAACACTCACTGCTTTATGAGGCAAAGAGACCCGGTTACTTAGTGAATTATAAACATGGCTGAATTTTCTTCTTGTTTTTTTTTTAAATAAGAACCATAGATATCACAAGAGCAAGAGTAATCTATTATTTGAACTTACAAAATCAAAGCACATAAAGTTATCTATAACTACAATCGCATGCATTCATAATCAATGTTTTTAGTGCAAGTGTGGTCATGCAAGTAAGAGTAGGGTATTATCATAGGATAAAACAAAATTCAACTCTTAATACCAATGTGTCATAGAATCTTTTCCTAGTGAAAATAGACACAATCATTTAGTCAAAAAGTGATAAATTCATCCAAAATTTTAAATTTTCAGATTTTTCAACTTTTTTAAATATGGCAAAGTATGGCAAAATATGCATAGTAACATTTTCTTTATTTCACATACACCTCCAAACCAAAACCCTACATTGTCCCCAATGTAGAAAAGAAAAGCAATGGAATGTGAAGAAAGAACAGTACAACCTGATTAATGCAGCAATGGCAGAATGAGAGGAAGCCTGAAGTCCAAGAAGCTAGCCCTGTGATGTCCTCTTCTTCTTTTTAATCCTATACACACTCAACCAAATATCAAAGCAACTAATAAAAATAAGAAAAATAAAACTAGCTATATCCTCGTTTTGTTGGGATCTACGATTGCATTTAGCATATGCAACAAGCCTTTTAAACCCCTAGGATACCCTAGAGCACGAGTGAAGTCTCGTGAGGGCTTAACATAATGTTACCCACAAACATTATAGAAAGTATGCTATTCCTAAAAGTGCAATCTCATGAAAACCAAGTATAAAACTCATTGCACTCAAAGGAACATCATACATAAGCATGGAGCATCAAATAGTAACAATAGAAACTGATTATAAGGAAAACCGACAGTATTGTGAAATTGTGCTCGATCGCAATTCTGCAGGAATGACTGTAACAGCAAACAATAGTAGTAATCGTAAAAGAAATGTAATAACCTGAAAAATTTAAAACTTCTATTAAAGGGTAAAATAGTAATTGACTAATTCTATATAAGATAATAACTTTAAGTTATATATACATGTATACTATAAGGTTTGATTATTTATAATTAATAAGTAATAAGGATAATTTAATAATAGGAAATCTGTAATTAAATATGCAAGGTTAATTAACCATAAGTAAACCTAACCTATTTCGAACCTCTAGTTGAATAAACTATAACTTACTATATATTAAATATTAACGTGTTAAGATATTTAAGATAAAGGTATTTAATTAGAAACTAATCTAAACAGATAAACATATAACCTAAAACTAATCCTAATCTCAGTAGGATAACTGCTATCTTTCTAAAACGGAATCCTAATACAATTAAGATAATACCTAACTTATATAAACCTATACGTACCTAATTAAAAATATAAATGTGGAAAGACTTAATAAAGAATCAGAGGATTACGAAGAGCTTAATGAAGAATCAAGATCAAGAAGATACAAAGTCTATACGAATTGTGAGTTTTCCTATAATATCTTGAGTATTTACTTATAACTTTATATTATGAACATGGTGGGAGTTTGATTTGATTAACTTATGAACACCTTCCCCATGAGAAGATAATAAAATCTTTACAATCAATTACTAAGAAGAATTCATGTCGTGATCATAATCTTTAAACCTATATTTGTGTTTCTTGAAGTTCAACTCTGTTTCTTGAAATCTGTTTTGCTCGTGTGCATTAATCGAACATCAGTTCAAATATTTATCATTATTTTATTTGATATTTTTCTAAGATTCCCGTTTTAATTATGAGTCGCTGGAAGGCTTTCACAGGTCCTTCCCTTTATGACTGACCAACCTGTCCTTTCGGCTTTCCTCTCACTTCATCACCTCCTAGTCCTTACTTTGCTATCACTGTAAAGGAAGGATAGACTAGCCCTAGTTTGAATCAATTTCATTAAGTATTGACCATGCTTTGAATTGTTTACTGACCCTGTGTTTATACCAGAAACACAGAATCTGTCAAAGTAGGTTTATCTATTAAAGCACCTATCCTCTATATTTTATATAATTTATTTTATATTTTTCTAAGATTCCCCTGTTCGTTAGGAACCCAGCAAACCAAATTTGACCTGTATACACAAAGTTATGCCCACAATACCAAACCCTCATCAATCCGACAACAAACCCTGTGTGTGTTAGCGGCATGCCTTGCGGCACAACGCTAACTCACCGCTACCTTGTTTTATGTTCTGTTAGCCCTTAGCGGCAAGCCTTGCAGCACGCCTCTAATCAACCGCTATACCTAGATTTGTATTAATTATATTCTAAACTTAATTTTAGATCTTTAGACCTTTTGTAACATCTCACTAAACAGTTATTAACTATGGCCAACAAGTAAGATAAGGGCAAAGGTAAGGCGACAAAGGCAGCAACCGGGAAGGCTCGAGCTTCATCACCAGGGCTTCAAAGAAGAGGAAGGAACTGCTGAACCTGAAACTGAACCAGAGAACGAGATTGGGTTAGAGTCTGAAGAAGGAGATGGAGATGAAACAATTTTTCGGAATAAAGGAATGTTCATGGAGAGAAAGGTAGACCTCCAGCAATTTCCAAACTTCGGTGTATTAGAGACCCTAATTGTGCTAGGTTGGGAAAGTATTTTGAATAGGGTGGAAGTTCATTCTTGTCTATCACACAAGAAATGTATGGATGCATTAAAGCTTCCAACCTGGATTAGTTAAGCATCACTTTTACATTTAAGGAAGGAGAGAGAGAGTGTTGGATAAAATAATGATAGCTTTGATTATGAATCTCCCAATCATATTCAATAGACCAATCATACCTGAGATGACATTGGAGGAGAGCTCATAAGTCACCAAATTTCTGTGTGGAACAGAAGTTAAATGGAGAAGGAATAATTCTTTGAGATCAACTAGTTTTCTCCCCAAGTATAGAATTTTGCATGCAATCTTTACATGGAATGTGTATCCCAGGCCAGGAAACAAGTCTGAGCTCACTGCTCACATGGCCCAGATGCTGTACATGGTAGGGAAAAGTAAGAAGATATGCTTACCTTCATTTATAATGACTTATTTGATCAAGTATTACTAGAGTAACAAGAAGGGACCCCTACCATTCCCATGTCTGATGTGTGCTATGAAATCAAAATGGTATAAGCCTTCTTTGGGAGAAGAGTTTAGTGTGACTATTAAACCTTTTAGGAGGACCAGCTTTGAGAAAATGAAGATCAGATATGATCCTGAACAGAAACAGCAACAAGACCAGCATGAAGAGAGTTTAGATAGTGCCTTTTGAAGAACAGCAGCAGAAGCCAGAAAGGCAGCAACAACAAAGTCAACCATCTGGAGCAGATGTTAATCTGGAATTAAGAATAAAGGCATTGGAGAAGGCTAGCTTTAAAATGAGGAAGAGGTTGAGAAAAGAGCAGAAGAAGACAAGGACAGAAATGAGAGAGTTCAAGGAGAGTGTAAATCAAGCCCTCCTATCTATATTGGATCTTCTTAACAGCAATCCTAGCATTGGCCCATCCGAAACTCCTCAAACCAAAACTCCTACTCCAACTCCAGAAGAAAACCCTCCTGAATCAAATCCTTAGTTTTCCTTTCATGTATCTTTGTTGTAGCTTATCTGTATGGCTATTCTGTGCATATTTCCTTTTGTGTCTTTTGATGTAGTCAGTACGGTTAGTACATAGTGTCCTTTTGTTATGGTTATATCTTTGGGGTTAGCCAAGGGTGGCTGATATTATAATTTCTTCAGTATTTCCTTTAGAAGTTCGGATGTAATGCAATTATTAATGTAATACCTTCTTTACATTAATGATATGCATTATTTCCTTTATCTCCCTTGAGTATTGCTTTCCTTAGTCATCTTATGCCTGACATGGATTTCATTCTTGATCATAACATTTGGTATATGAAAATTTTAACTTTAAAAATCTTAATCAAGATTAATAACTTATGATTAAGATAACTTAGAATGGAATTTTGAGGGCGAAATTATTTTAAGGAGGATAGAATGTAATAACCTGAAAAATTTAAAACTCTATTAAAGGGTAAAACAGTAATTGACTAATTCTATATTAGATAATAACTTTAAGTTATATATATATATATTATAAGGTTTAATTATTTATAATTAATAAATAATAAGTAATAAGGATAATTTAATAACAGGAAATCTGTAATTAAATATGTAAGATTAATTAACCATAAGTAAACCTAACCTATTTCGAACCTATAGTTAAATAAAGAATAAGTCACTATGTAATAAAGATTAATGTGTTAGGATATTTAAGATAAAGGTATTTAATTAGAAACTAATCTAAACAGATAAACATATAACCTAAACTAATCCTAATCTCAGTAGGGTAACTGCTATCTTAATAAAAAGGAATCCTAATACAATTAAGATAATACCTAACTGATATAAACCTATATGTACCTAATTAAAAGTATAAATGTGCAAATACTTAATAAAGAATTGGAGGATTACGAAGAGCTTAATGAAGAATCAAGATTAAGAAGATACAAAGTTTATACGAATTGTGACTTTTCCTTATAATAACTTGAGTATGTACTTATAACTTTATATTATGACCATGGTGGGAGTTCGATTTGATTAACTTATGAAAACCTTCCCCATGAGAAGATAATAAAATCTTTATAATCAATTATTAAGAAGAATTCATGTCGTGATCATAATCTTTAAACCTATATTTGTGTTTCTTGAAGTTCAACTCTGTTTCTTGAATCTGTTTTATTCATGTGCATTAATCGAACATCTGTTCTAATATTTATCATTATTTTATTTAATTTTTTTTTAGATTCCCTTTTTAATTTTGAGTCCAACAAAACATGTTTGAATCGATTTCATTAAGTATTGACCAAGTTATGAATTGTTTACTGACCCTGTGTCTATATCAGAAACCCAGAATCTGTCAAAGCATGTTTATCGATATAATAACCTATCCTCTATATTTTATATAATTTATTTTATAATTTTACAATATGCCCCTGTTCGTTAGGAACCCAGCAAACCAAATTTGAATCGATTCCGACCTGTATACACAACGTTATGCCCAGAATACCAAACCCTCGTCAATTGGACAACAAACCCTGTGTGTTTTAGCGGCATGCCTTGCGGCACACCGCTACCATATTTTATGTTCTGTTAGACACTAGCGGCAAGCCTTGCAGCACACCTCTAATCAACCGCTATACCCGGATTTGTATTAATTATATTCTAAACCTAATTTTTGATCTTTAGACCTTTTGTAACATCTCCCTAAACTGTTATTAAGTATGTTTAACCTAATTCTAAGACCTGTAAATATTTATACATTAATCTAACCTCTTGAATCCCTTTCTCACTTTGTATTCCCGAACTGATACAAGAACCTAATATTATGTAATTGGATAAAATATGTGTTTCCTATGCTATTAATTAATGATTAGAACTTATTGTACTATAGATGATATTTGTTTGATTTGATTGGTTGATTTAATAATAAGATTATATATATAATATTTGTGAACTGTTATGTGGTATATATATTACTTTAGCATTAAGATCATGAGATTGTGCTTTTGTCATTGATTGTATGAATATATGTCTTTGTTATTTTTATATTCTTATTGATTGTGATTGTGCATTAATAATGACTGAATCAATGAGTTGCATATGGACTTTATTTGCCAGGATGGCATTGATATTACACCTTCCCGTGGGAGGAATTCATATTGGTTATTTTGACTCATCCTTTTTTTTTGACTGTCCATGGTGGACATCATATTATTGTTTTTCACCCAAGGTGAGAGGTATGGGACTCAAAATACTTGTGGTAAGATGAAAGGATTTGGGATAGACCTTGTATGGGGTGCCAATCTGAATCATATGAGTCACCCCTATTGATATTTGCTTATTTATATGTCTCCTGAGGTCTGGGTGACCTTTCTTGTCGAATGCCTTGATGAAAATATTGGTTAGGGGATAGTGCCCTATTGGTCTTGAGCCCTTAGAACTATGATGCGCACATAGAATAACCCTCTATTTTGCTGAATTATTATTTGTTTTTTGGTGATGGCTTGTATTCACCTTTTTCAAGTAGTGGGGCTTATCAAGTGGATGGACATATATTTTACTTGATATTAAACAGCATGCATCTTGAGTTCTCATGTGATTGTTGATATTACTGTTATAGTCTTATGTATGAAACATTTGACTTAATCCTTGCATATAGAGTTAGGCATGGTTAGAGTAAGATTGATAAAAGGACTAATATTACCAAAGTTAAGTTTAGAAAACTGCATCTGCATTGCAATATTGATTGTTGAACTGTACACCTGCACTTATAGTACTTATATATGTATATTATAACTCATAATATTCTGATATGAGTTAATAACATGTATTATAAGGTTTACCCATCCAAGCTTTGGCTTACATATGTTGTTTCTATATTTTTCAGGTCTTCATAGATGATTCTTCCGTGAGAGAGAGCTAGCTTGGAATTGGGAACAACACAAGATAGTTGATATTTAGATAGATGCGCACTCTTTTATTAATTCAGATTATTTAATAAACATATCATATTCTTTTATTTAAATACTATTAGAACATTTTAATTGCTTCTACTTATGTTCTCATATTGCTACCCACTCCCATTGTGATGGGGTGAGAGTTACATTCTTAACCATTGGGCATTCCGGGGAATCTCAATTGGTTTAGGATGTGACAAAAGTGGTATCAGAGCCTAAGTTCTAATAAAATTTAAATAAAAAGACTTAGAGATTAATTAGAATCTAGGAATAGGACTAAAAATCTAGAAAATCTACTAAGATAAAAAATTCAATGGGGTAATGGGATTAGATATATAGATGAGAGTGAGATTGTTTGATGATTGATGTTGTGTATCCTTACTAGTAATTCCTGAAAGTTGATTAGATGCAGGGGATCCACTGTAATTTAAGAAGTCTGAAGGATGATGCTGTATGGATCTAGGTGATTGGAAAGTATACTGGATTTGAATGATCTTTCTAAGACATGAAAAAATCAAAGGCTTTTTGATTGTTGGTTGTATATAAGATTATTTATAACCGTAATACTAACTATTTGACTTGAGAATGGAATTCAATGTAGTATATAGCATAAATTGCTATGACATGAGGCAGATGCCACAATTGTGAAACACTAAGGTTCCACTGGGCTAATTTAAATGTCGGGTACTGCCTCAGGGAGAAGTCGCTAGCACTAAATACTACTCCCTTTTGAAGTAGCAGCTCGGTGACTAAAAATGGGAATGGGAGTTTCAACGAGTCTGCACGTTGTACTCTTCTAAAGACCAGCTTATCCCAAATGGTCTGCATCTGTTCCCATATGAGTATGGGAACTGAGATCCAATAGCCTTTTTAAAGGCATACAGAGCATCAAGGAAACCCCTCGTCTCTGGGTCTTGTGCCAAATGGGGCACACATTTCTCTAGAACACTGCATCAATGAACCAGAGATGAGGGGCCATCTAGGACCGAGCTATGTAGTTGCAGTGCGAATCAAAATGTCGCCCCTCACACATGTCATCAACTACGGTCTAAACCTACAGATCAGGTGGGAAAGGCGCAAAACGGGGAGTACCTTCACGTCGAAGGGGGCTATCTAATGGGCATCCTGAAACAGCTACTATATCTTCATAGGATATGGTCATACTGACCGCATCCATAGAAGAAGAAAGGACATCATCATTGTTAAAGTGCATGTTCTGATAGAACAGACGCACATGACGCTGATGGACCACTTCCTTAACGGGAGGGAACAAACTGAATAATTCCTGTCATTTTAATGCCTTTACGGCCCATTTGGTATCGGGGTTATGCTTAAATTCTTCCCTCACCTCAAACTCAGTTTTTGGGTTCAGTTCTTGGTGTCTCCAAGAACCTATGAACTCACTACAAATGGCTGCCATGGATGATCTAAACACAAACATACAAGCTGGTCGAATTTGGGCAGAGATACAATCGATCACACATTTGCGATCGATCAAGGTATAAGCTAAAAAAAAATAGGGTTTTGCTAGAAAACCCTATCTAATCAAGATCCAATGACAAAAATAAGCCTAACAAGAGGGAATCTAATGAAAGGAGAGGAAGAGTGAAGTACATGGAAGAGAAGGAGGGTCGTGCGCTCGAGCAGAATGAAAAAAATCTAAGAGAAAAACCCTAATAAAGAAACCTAACTAAAGAGCATGTGACTGTTTGCGCGATTGCGCTCGATCGTAGAATTGTGCTCGATTGCAATGCGCTTGATCGCAGACCTGTGCTCGATTGCAGAAAAGTGCTCGATTGCAATAATACAGACAGAACACCCAGAATCTAATCTAATCCTAAACTAATTCTGTAATAATTCTAACCAAACTAAGGTTGGGCTGCCTCCCAACAAGCGCTAAGTTTAACGTCCTTAGCCCGTCGTGAAAAGACTCATATCACTCCAAGTAGATGGAATTCGTCAAATTGACGGATTCAACATCTTCATTATGCACAATGCCCTCAATATAGGGCTTCAACCTTTGACCATTAACTTTCAGCGAGGTGCCATTCTTGGGATCCTGGATTTCAATGGCTCCATGTGGAAAGGTAGGTATGCCAATATAAGGACCATCCCATCTAGAACAAAGCTTACCAGGAAAAAGGCGTAGTTTGGAGTTAAACAACCACATCTTTTGACCCGGTTCGAAGGACCTATGTAAGATATGTCGATCATGAAAGGCCTTTGTCTTCTCCTTATAGATCCTAGCATTGTCATATGCATCCCTACACATCTCCTCAAGTTCAACCAGGTGAAGATTCCTTTGTGAGCCAGCTAACTTCATGTCGAGGTTAAATTGCTTGATGGCGACATTACTTTATGCTCTAGCTCAACAGGGAGATGGAAAGCCTTACCATACACAAGCCGATATGGTGACATACCAATCGGTGTCTTGGGTGCAGTTCAGTGTGCCCAAAGCGCATCATTGAGACGCAAAGACCAATCCTTACGGCCCGGTCTAATTGTCTTCTCTAGGATGTGCTTTATTTGCCTGTTTGACAATTCCACTTGGCCACTTTTCTGGGGATGGTAGGGTGTGGCTAATTTATGACGGAGTACTTTAGAAGTACGTTTGTAAAAACCTATTACAGAAGTGTTTTCCCCTATCACTAATGATAGCCCTAGTTGTACCAAAACTACCAAACATATTTGTCTGTATGAACTTGAGGACTACCTTATGATCATTGGTTTTCGTAGCTGTTGCCTCTACCCACTTGGTGACATAATCCACCGCCACTAAGATGTACTCAAATCCACCCGAAGGCGGGAAGTGTCCCATGAAGTCTATACCCCATATATCAAAGATCTCGATAATCAAAATGGGGTTCAAAGGCGTCATATTCCTTTGGGATATTGATCCGAGCCTCTGACATCTCTCACCTGCCGTATAGAAGTCATGGGAATAATGATGGCCAAAAGAAACCCGACTGTAGGACCTTAGCAGCCGTCTTCTTGGCACTGAAGTGTCCTCTGCAAGCTAAAGTGTGACAAAAAGTAAGGATATTGTGGAATTCACTTTCAGGCACACATCAACAGATGATCTGATCTGCACAGTATTTAAAAAGCTCAGGATCTTCCCAAAAATAAGATCGAACTTGTTTAAAGAATGGAATCTTTTCTCGTTTAGACCACCGAGAAGGAATCTTACATATTGCTAGGTAATTGACAATGTCGGCATACCAAGGCATCCCTTTTGTAGTAATCTTAAACAGTTGCTCATCCGGAAATGAATCATGAACTAGAATAGAATCAGAAGACTCTAAAGGGATTCGGGAAAGGTGGTCAACCACAACATTCTCACTTCCTTTCTTATCCCGTATTTCTAAATCAAACTCTTGTAATAAGAGTATCCATCTAATCAAACAGGGTTTGGTTTCCTTTTTGGCCAATAAGTGTCTAAGTGCCGCATGAAATGAATATATAATCACCTTGGAAGCCAAAAGAAAATAGCGGAATTTTTCCAAGGCAAAAATAACAGCTAGCAACTCTTTCTCTGTAGTTGAGTAATTGACTTGAGCATCTATAAGAGTTCGACTAGCACAGTATATGGCATATGGGAGTCTATTGACTTGTTGTCCCAAGACTGCACCTAACGCATAATCTGATGCGTCACACATAATCTCAAAGGGAAGAGTCCAATCGGGGGGCTTCATAATGGGAGCGAAAGAAAGTAGGGATTTCAGCTTCTCGAATGCCTCTAGACAAGCTTTATCAAAGTGGAATGTGGTGTCCTTGGCAAGA
>JAUPMG010014726.1:0-15463 GCA_031762675.1 Pachysandra terminalis
TTTGATGTTAGTTAATTTGTGGATTTGTAGGCTCTTCTGAAGCCATAATTTGATTTTGAATATGATATACATATTGCGTCCGCATTCTGATTTGTGGTAACATAAGACTTAAATACTCATGTAATGTTGGTTTGATTGTTGTGTTTTGCGTTTCATGGTTGGCAACCCAAAGGTCCCGTCTCGTGATCTGTACCAGCCCGCATAGGGATTCATGCCACTGGATCCGGGGAATGACAGGATGGTATCAGAGCTCTAGGTTAGGTTACCTAGGGTGTAGAGAGTATAGAGGAGAGAACTAGGATTCACATCTTTGCAATTGTATGCTGGGTGCATAAGATGCTTGTTTGATATGCTTGAGTGATTGTGTGAGAACCTGAAAATCCCTAAAATAATTAATTTGAAACCAAAGGGTAAAATAGTAATTTGGTAAAAATCCTAATTAATAAACCAATAAATTTATAATAATAATCCATAATTAAATTAAATTTAAAACCCCACCATAAGTAGCTAATTTCGAAATTCCCTAATTCAAACTAAAATAGACAAGTCAATAGTTTGACTTGGTCAACAATTTGAACTGTTGACGAGGCCTAAACAGCAAAATAGAACCTAAGGTATTTAGTAAGATCTAACCAAATAGAAGGTTAATAAATTACTTAGAGCCCAAGACAAACTAATACGATTCCTAGAAAGCCTCTAGAAGCTTTACAATTTAATTAGTAATTTAGAAGTTGAAATCCTAGAAGGAAATAGAAACCCAGATTTCCTAAACACAACAGTTTCTAACTACAACACATTCTCCCTAAATCTCTATAAATAAGGAAGTAGCCAAGAGAACCAAACCATCCTAACACCTCCAACTTCATGGAAAACCTCTAGAGTAGGAGAAGAAACCAAGAAAACCCAAGGAAGAAGAAGAAGCAGCTCTAGAAGAATTCTACAGCAAACAAAGTGAATTTTCTTTCAATGTCTTGAGTATTTACTTCTATTTGAAAGTTATGACCATGGGAAAGTTCATATATGATTGTGCTAACCCCTTTTCCATGATCCTATTAGTAAAACCTTAAATTATTGCTAACCAGTTTTCTGTACATAAGCATGCGCAAGCAGAAAGACCAAACCCAAAAAATATAGACTTGTAGCCCAAGAAACCCATGTCCCCTTGAATAGACTAGCATTCCAGACTTGCTTCCCTCTGCTGCCTTCTTAAGTTTGAGGTCCTCGTTCACCTGATGGATCAGGGAGAACAATTCCTTTGAACGTTTAAGGTCAATGTCAGTAAAGTTGGGATCCTGAAAGACAGAGGACATACCCTTAGCGAATGGAACTGTACAATTTAAAGGGTCAGTCATTACCGTCTTTTTTTTTTTTTTCATATATTCAAGTTTATTGGAGACAACAGGACCATGAAGTCTCACCTTGCATTTTGCTGCAAGATGTCCCTTCCTTCCACAGTTATAGCACATAACATCTTTTGAAGGATTACGAGATGTTCCAATAGAATTTTCTTCTTCAGGGGAAAAAGTTATGTCATGAGTAAAAGGAGAAAGGGAAGACCCTTCTTTCACTCCATAGCAATGGTCAGCAGTTTTAAGGCCTTTCATGATTATATTCCCAGATTTGTCAATGATCTTGCTACAACCATGCTTGAAGATCACAGTATGTCCATAGGCACAAAGTTGTGACACACGTAGAAGATTATGTTTCGAAGCTTCTACGTGGAGGACATCATCAATGGTAGGCTTTTTAGGCAATTTAACAGATTCCCTACTAGTGATTTGTGACCGACTACCATCCCCAAAAAAATCCTCATTTGATATATTCAAAGGTGATGAAGGAGGATTTATCTCTAGACATATGTCTAGAGGCCCCACTATCTAGGTACCACCTAGGTAGGTTCATCTTATTTTCCCTAGTATGAACATATATTTTAGATTGTCTATCATGATTGGTCCATACGTGGGATAGGGATGTAGTCCCACTAGGAGAATTCTTTCTCCTAGTCCTCTTCTTCTTAGAGTTATCCTTACTAAATGATTTATATATATTAGTTGAGGAAAGGGCTACTAAGGAGGAGGTATTTTCACTTTTTCCTTTGTCCCTAAGGGTGGTGTTCATCCGTGCATGAGTAAGACTACACACAAGGTGTAAGTGCCCGGAATCACCAAAAGTGTCAGTTTGAGTCCTAGAAGTACTAGAGGTAGGATTGCCGAATGAAGATTGACCTAACTCGATCATAGAGATAGAGTCAGGTTTGTCATGAATCTGACTGACAGATTCAAGACCCATCTCATCCGAGGACATGTAGAGTTGTCTAAACTCGGCTATTAACTTAGAGCTTTTAGATGTGAAATTGTCTAACTCTAATTTTCTTTGAAGTGCACTGCCGTCAGACAAATTATTTGTGGTCTTCTAATAAGGATTCTCTTGTATAGATGTTAAGATAGGAATATAATCCTTTGGAGGAGACCTGGGAGTCCTAGCCATTAACATGGCTAATTTATCATCTTTATCCGAGGTAGTCGATTCTGACCCAGATTCGGATGATTCCTCCCAAGTGTTAGCAGCCATTGCCCTACTATTAGATTTAATTTTAGATGGGCAAGTGGTAGCTATGTGTCCATACTTTTTACAGGTATAGCACTAGGTTTCTTTTGACACTTCCCTAGGATTATATTTAGGGTACGGCTTGTCAGATGATTTACCCTTTTTGGTTGCACCCTCTCTTCTTTTAGAGACGCGCCTTTGGAATCTTTTAGCCAATAAGGCTAGGTCTTCTTCTTCATGACTCACATATTCATTTTCTTTACATTTTCTTGTGAGCTTGAAGCTAAGGGAATCGATGTCCCATTAGAAGAGGTCTCAAAGTGCAACTCGAAGGTTTGGAGGGATCCTACAAGCTCTTTAACTTTTAGGATGTCGATATCCCTACATTCCTCAATGAAGCTAACCTTCACCGTGAATCATTTTGGAAGGGATCTTAGGATTTTTGTACAAATCTTAGAATCCAGAATGGGTCTAACCCCCACACGGACTTAACTATGTCATTGAACTTGGCATAGAAGTCTATGAACTTTTCACCATCTTCCATATTGATATTTTCAAAATGAGTGGTGAGAAATTGGAGTTTAGATATCTTGACTATGGTGGTCCCCTCATGGGTCATCTCTAGAATGTCCTATGCTTGCTTAGCATTCAAGCACATGCAAATTCTTCGATATTCATCGGAAGAGATTGCACATGTGATCGCATTTAGAGCTTTGGCATCAGTTGAGCTCATCCTTTTATTCGCTTCGGACCATTTATCATAATCAAGATCTATGTGTCTCTTTATCCCATCCAACTCAACCTCTTTGGTGGGAAGAGACCACGGTCTACTATCACAAGTAGAACTATGTTGTTAATAGACAACAAAGATGTCTTCATTTTTGCTTTCCAATGGGAGTAATTTTACCCATCGAAGAACGACGGTCTAGTGACTGATTAAAGAGAAATTGAAAACAATAGCTCACACATGTTGATAGTTATGCATACAAATATGAGAAAATAAAGTACAAATGCAAACCATTCAACACATGGGATTTATAGTGGTTCGACACCCAGGCCTAGTCCACCCCTTAAGGTACCACCCGTGGGTCTCAAGGATTTCACTTGGTAGGTTTTGTTCACTATGGCTTACCTCCAACCGTACGAAGAATTTACCGGCATTCTCCAAGTTGTTACAAGGGTTTCAATGGCTCACCCAAAAACCACTACGAGGTTTCCCGGATAACCTCCAATCATTACAGTTTTTAACCTAAATTAAAAGTAGGAAAATGACATCTTCTATGAGATTTTTCCCAAAACGAAGATCGTCCGTTGTGAGCTTGAATCCCTGTTTCGTGCTCACGTTCTTTGCTCCTTTCCGCCTTGGATTTCGCTGTTGACGCTTGATGGAGACGAGGTCTTTACAACCCTAGATGTGTGTTTGCATGATATGATCTTCAATGATCACAACAAAGGGTAAGGACTTGGATCTCAATCCTTCTTCTTCAAATTAGTTGACATAAAATGTCAATTCCGTTATGAATGGGAAGAAGATGGAAGGAGAGGTTTTCTCTAACCTAAAGGAGAGCCAACAATTCTCAGATCTAGATCTAGGGATCGAGAGAAAATCCGTGCGGGTCTCTTCACATTTAGATCCACAACTCTAATTTATAGGGTTTCAGAATCTTGTGGTCGCCGGTTGATCGGTCAAACTGGACGGTCGACCGGTGTCTCCAACGACTTACTTTAAATTTGAAATTTAAACTCACAGGTTGGATGGAAAGACCAAAACCGATCAACCCTTCTAACTGTTGGTCTGTCACGCCCCTAAACCCTTGGCACAAATCCCTATGCGAGTAGCATGGATTTCAAAGTGAGACCTTCGGGTTCCAACCATGGAATACGGATCGCCATATCATTCACAAGGTAATAAAAGCAATTAAGATCACTTTTATTACATACTCAAAGTGCGGAAGCAAAAGAAATAAAATTACATAACCCATGGACTTCAGAAGAGTCACATGTCTCAATATAGTTACACAAATAATAAAATGAACATAATCCATTACATCCAGTGTCACTACAGTTCACTTAGACATAAAGTCCTGAAGCTAAAATGAGGAAAGACTGCATCTAATCTTTATCATTCATCATCACACCTCAACCTGCAACATAATAAGTTGCGTAAGCTTGCAATGCCCAGTAAGTGACATATCTATCGACAATCCTCATAAAACACCGTTAGCAAGATGAAACCAGAGATTAGCAAATAGGGAAAAATATGATAACGAGAAACTCATGTCATATGTTGATTTATGGATGATATGAAGTATGCCATGAGCTGCGTCATTTAGATGCCCTACATGGTATGCTCGATCAAAGAAATGCAAAGGTGATAGGAGATGTAATGTACTTGGCTAATGTCTCTTGTTAAGTGACCCTCATATGTAGCTTCACAATCACTAACCAATTCGGGATATAAGTCATTATGAACAATTGGATGCCCCTCTCTTCGTTCGGGGTCACTAACCCATGGTACGAAGGCCACCACTTGTTGATTTTATGGGAGCTATGCCCAAGGTCTAGCCAACCTGATAGGACCTCGCAAGAATCCTACCTTTAATTAAATGGGACTTTCACCCATAGGTATAGGTAACCTAATAGGAAACCTCGCAAGGAAAATTCTTATTTTCACCTCTCGGGCTCACTTAACTATCACATCAACCTAGTTTGCATGAATTCATTACCTTAGAACTTCCAATGATAATTCCCATAAAAAACTATCCATGCGCCCATACACGCAGATAATCTACTAGAAACCATCATAAGCTTTCTAACCAGTATACAAAAAATCCAAACCAATCCTACATCATTACCTTAGGATTTTAATGGTAATCCCCATTAGAAACTATTTACGGGCCCATTCACGCGAATAATCTGTTGGACACCATCATGAGTATCCTAACCATGAGCCTGTAGGATTTCCCGTGATAACACTCTTCAGAAGGTATCTGTGCGCCCATTCACATAGGTAATCTGCCGAATGCCATAATGGGTATCCTAACCAGAGCACACACTAAACTAAAATAGCACCTTGAGTCCATGTATTCAATTACCACACAAAAGGAGTCGAAACCCCAATTTATGGTTTGTTCGGCAAGCTAGTTGGTGGGGTTGGGGTGTGCCATGGACATCAAAGTTGGTTCCCCGCAGGTGGGTCCGACCCCATTGACTTTCATTTGATCCCAATAGACCACATCCATACTCACTTGGGTCAACCACCCCTCCAAACCACCTGAAATCCTTATAAATATACCCTCGTCGACAGCATGGCCGATGTGCCAATACCTGCCGACAGGGTCAATATCTGTGTGTTTTGGCTCCTGTCAGCAACATGGCCGGGGTGCCAGTGCCTGCCGACGGACACTACTTTGGGGTATTTAATTCCTTGTTGGCATCACGGTCGGTGTGTCGGTGCCTACCGACGGGCTACGGGAACAGAATCCCAAATCCTTCATTAAGCTATCAAACATACAACCATTCAATTTGAAAACACGGAGAACATGTACGAACATTTAAATCATAAACGAATCCATTAAAAACCACACCAATCATCGATTAGTACAAATCTAACTAGTAATCATGAATCATAACATAAATACGCAAATTTGAAATCACACAGTGTTCCGTTGTGAATCATACAGAAATGAGACTTACCTTTCATGTGCTGGGATCCAGATCTGGAGCTTCTATTCTTCCTTTCTCTCCTTCTTCCTTCTTCCTCTTTTCCTCTTCTTCTCCACAATTCCTTTTCTTAAACTCCTATACGAAACCGTCTAAATGGTTCTTACAAGATGGTATGGGAGGGGGAATGATATGGAAACCTTCTTCCATCCCTCTCACTCCCACTACCCCACGTCCATGCACCTCTGAAGATTAAAAAATTGAAATTCAAAATACAAATTATAATTAATGCACAATCTGTCTCTTACTCACATTTAAACCCCTAAAACTGATATTTTATTTCGAAAACAATCCTGGTGTTCTAATCAGCCTATTAATCCTCATAATAAATTTCTGAAAAATACCTAATAAATTTTATAAAATCTTTTTTATTCTTTTTAATAATTAGATATCAGAATTACTGGGTTCAGGTCATTACAACCTACCTCCCTTAAAAGAATTTCGTCCCCAAAATTTGGCATGGTGAAAGTCCTTAGATCGAAATAGTCGCACCAACTAAAGAAAACCACATCATTCTCACCTTTAATTATACTCACTCAATAATAAATGATCCCAATTTGACTTGAAACATTTTCAGTCAAGCACAGTATAGTCTCAACTAACTCCTACCATCACCCTGTGGTATACAACACTGTTGCAGTCCAAATACTCAATAAGTTATTCACTATTTCCATTGGGTGGAATACATAGTCAAACCATTCACATTCTATTTATAGCATTCATATTGGCACAAAACAGTCGTTGGTTTCACCATCAAAGTTTAAGACACATTGTCACTAACAAAAATTCCAAACATAAAAATAAAAAAAGCGCAGTCATCACTACTGCTTCAAACCATAAGTTAAACACACATAACATTTTAACATCAAACTAAAGAAAACGTAAAAGCAAATGGGGCTCCATCCTCTCACTCTCCTAGCAAATCCGGACTCTCATGTCCTTTACTCATCCTCCTCCCACTGCTCCTCAATATCAGTCGGCTGCTGCTTTGGCACTGATACTGGCACAGGTGGTACTGCTGGTGATGGTGGTCCTATGACAGGATGAAGCTATCTCCTGCAAGTAATACATGATCTTCTCAGTAGCCGTCTCCCACGCGGACCTATGCTCATGGAACTTAGTCCTGATCTCTGTTGTAGTCCTCTCCAGAGACTCCACTCTGGACTCAATAGTGCTATCCATCCTCGTGTAGTGTAAAATTGGCAATCGAGGTGCTTTTGCCGAGGTTGGTACTTCTTGTTGAAGTGGCTGCAGGATGTCCTATAGTGGCTGAAGTGGGACATCCTGTTGTGGTTCAGCTTGTTGTGCTCGCTCTCTTCTAGCTCTCTCTCTCTTCCTCTCCTTGTCTCTTCAGGTTGAGGCAGTTTGATCCCCATGGTTGTGAGGTTCGTGTTAGAGAACGGACGCACTTGTTCCTTATTTCTGGATAGAGGCATAGACACTCCCCAATTTCGTGCAAGTGCGGTCATCAAACAAGCAAATGGTAGTTGGTTCTTCTTCCTTGGATTGATCATGTAGCGGATAATGTGTTGCATAATCAAACTAGGCAAGCAAGGATGCTGCCCTAATGCCAATGGGTTTAAGGTCTGAACCATGTGTGAAGCCAGGTCCATGCTGTTCCTAGCTCATGGGTATACGTTACAAATGAAAATATTGTGCAAGATGCGGTACTGTGGTAGCATGGCAGATGCCGGGAGAGCGTTGCCATCCCTCCATGGTACTACATCACCAGACAGCCTACGGGTCACCTCCTCTCTGCCACTAATTATACTCTCAAGCTGTAAGGCTTTCACCGGATTTTAAACTAAATGAACATACCTCTCTCGTTGCAAGATTCCATGGACATGCACATGAGTTAGGCAATGACAGGGTATGCAGACCCGCCCCAGGAAAAAATAGGAAGCCATCTCGCCATCCTAAGGATGTTGACTACTCCAAAGGGTCATCACTGGCCTCTCCATGATGATGGACCTGCTTGCTCACTCCCAAGTGCAGGAGTTCGAAGAGATATAATTCTCGGGAGTCCGAAGTCGAACCACATAGAGCACGGAATTCGAGACAAAAATGTTAAGAACAATAAAAAGAGTGGAAAATTACTGGTTATTAAAAGGGAATAATTAAGGGATAAATAAAAGTAAATAAAAAGGTTTTAAAATCAGTGGAGAAAATGCACAGGCATCGGGACAGTTCCTTGATCTGGTACGAAATCATTGTAACTCGGACAGATTATAGGCTTGATTGCTATTAAAACCTTTGCTTCGGTTGAACTAAAATAATTCAGGAATACTTCGTAACCGTGGTTCACGACGTGGCTAGAATACTTTTAGAAAAACCCATTTAATTTAATTCTGGATTCCCATTAGAAACCATGAGAAATTCTTCTTAATGATGAGAAAAACATGATTGAACTCATAAAAAGAATGAAAAACTCATACATCACAAGAAATCAAAATATAATTTCATTAAAAATAAAGAATTACAATAAAATCATACCAATTACAAGGGACTTGATCCCTAGCCTTTGCAGAGAATTAGGCTTCCATGGAGAAAATTGCAGAAAAATTCTAAAGAAAATTACAACAAAAAAAGGGGAAGAGATTGGATGATCAGAAGCTTGTGAAGCTCTTCAATTTATAGAGTTTCAAGGCCCAAAGGCTTCCTCGATGAAACTTGATCTGAACCGTCCATTCATACCCAAAGATGCACGATCCAGCCTTCCTCTTCGCACAAAACAACACCTACCAATTCTGGTTTTGCTCCTTCCATTTTGTTGCTGATTTCTTCTTTTTAGAATTGCTCCTTGCTTTCTTTCCACTTCAGTTCTAACTAATTTAGTCTTTGATTCTTTCTTCCAGCCAATAACACACCAAAACGCACCAGCAACTTATCCTTGCTCTGTATTGCACGAGCATGGTCCTTTAATTCAGATTCTGGTTTTCTTGCCTTCTCTGTTCTTTCCAATTCAACTTTATTTTTCCTCTCTTCTTTCCAATTCATTTGATTCTCAATTTGTCTTTTCCTTTTGTTCCAGCCGTTCCCAACCAATTCATTCTCTTTCTTTTTTCCTTTTTTTCAATTGAAGATCTTCAAAGCAAATCAGACCTTGGCTTCCAAATCTTATTTTCTTTCCTTCCCAATTTATTCTCCCAATTCGTTGATGGCTCTTTGAGCCAATTCAATTTGATCTCCACTTCTTTCCTTCCTTTCTTGTCTGGTACTTAAAAAATTCTTCTTTCTCTTCAAGTCAAAACACAAGACCACCAACTCTCTTCATCTTTCTAATTTGGTCTCTAACCAATTCATTTTGGATTCCTTCCAGCGGTTCTTGCTTTGTTGCTAATTTTTCTTGGTTGCCTCTTGCTAATTCGGCACCTACTGATTTCCAATTTGATTTAGTTCTTTCCAATTTGGGTACTTTGTTTTTCAAACCATGTTCTTGTGTAAAGTTTGGAGGTTGAAGACAACATGTTTCCAAATTACTCTTTCTCCCCAATCAACTCTAATTAATTTCTTCTTTTGCCCCCACTATTATTTATTTCCAAATCAATCCTTTTCCTCCACTAATTCGGTTATGGGTTCTTTGCTTCCATTTTGAAGAAAATACCAAATACAACAAATCAAACCTTATGATATTTGGGCTGAAACGACTCGGTTGGGTCTGGGTTAGTTGGCCTTGTTCGGGTCGGGTCGGGTTTGGATCTTGGTCGGCTTCTCCTTGGTCGGCGGATCCGAATTGGGTTAACTTGCCTTTGATGAGTTGGGCTGAATCGGTTCAGGTAGCTTTAGTTGGATCGGGTCGGATTTCATTTCTGGTTCTGATCTTATTCCTTTTGAGCTAAATCTGACCCGCCTAATCTGAACTGTTCGATTTAATCCGGTCCGACCTGAGTCTGCATTCCCTTGACCAGGATTGGTCTCCAAAATTGTTTATGCAATAATAAATTAAACATTATTAATACATTTAAAATATAGTGCGAGGGTAAAATAAAATTGGTAAATCCTATGTAAAATGAAGGGTTTAATACGAGAAAATGGTCAACAAGTCCTGTAAATAAGAATATAATATGTAACAATCCATGACTTATCAGACCGGTTAAAGAGAGTATGAGTTACGACCTTCTTAACTTCCGTCGATTGTTGTTGCGTTGGTGCCCTAGGTTCAGATCCGAAAGTTTCTTCTTCCTTCTCTCCATGGAAGTTTTCCTCCTCTTCAACCCATTTCGGTTCCGGTTGTGATAGAGATGTACTTTGCGATTTCTTCTCGCGCCTTCCTTGTTGTTGCTTATGTTCTCTTCAATGGATTTGGGTTCTTGACTCTCTTGGTTCTTGCCATTGTGCAATGGTGTAAAGAAGATTGAGGGACTAGGGTTTTAGCAAGGGAAAGGAAAATAGGGTTTAGGAAAGCTTCAAAAAAGTTTATAGCAGGAAAGGAAACCTTTAGGTTAGGTTTAGAACGAAATGGAATGGGAATACCAAGTTAACTGGGGAAAATGGGAACTTGCGGTCTCGATACCCCCGTGCTACCGGTGTACTGGTGGGTGCCGACCAAGGTGCCGACGCCCAAAAGTTGCATCAATTAATTAATTATTATTTTTTAATTTTTTTTTATAATATAAGTCCTCTCTTACAATTAAATTATTTATCTTAATTGCTTTATAAGTTGGCCAAATCTCACACAATTTATTTAATATCATACACTAGATTCACATCTGGACCATTATTACACATCACATATTAAACCACATCTTTTAGCTTTCCGGAATTTTTATAGATCATTGTTGCATAAATTTTTACTGGAGATCTTATAAAATTTTCTGTTCTTCTAATTATTGTTTTAGTAATCCAAGTCATCTTCTGGTTGCTCATCAATCATATTTGGGAATAATCCTT
The DNA here is from genome assembly GCA_031762675.1 of Pachysandra terminalis. Taxonomy (NCBI): domain Eukaryota; kingdom Viridiplantae; phylum Streptophyta; class Magnoliopsida; order Buxales; family Buxaceae; genus Pachysandra; species Pachysandra terminalis. Next base: position 11,161 of record JAUPMG010014726.1, read on the forward strand.
TATAGAGAGCTTATATCATGTCTTTTATTAATTCTTAATAATTATGTTAACACACCTTCCGTTTCATAAATTCTAGGGGTAAATGCATTTGCACTTACGTCATCCCATATACTTATGGAGGTATTTGGTCAGTGTTAGGGTTATACATATTTATATAAATATTTTCATTCAATAATTTGTAAGCTTTTGGTGGTCAGATCCTATTGGACTTCCCAACTCAGTAAGCTCTCCACACAGTATGTCCCTAAAGTTCAATCCTTGGATCTTCAAAAATGGTGGCCTACTATATTTCAGTATCTTTCGAAAAGTATCATTTAAGGTGTACAAACAACAAACAACACTTATTGTCATCCTCACATATCTATCCCTTTAATATCCTACTTTTCACGTAAGCAGACAATCTCACTATTAACGTAGCAAGTCTGTTATTACTCAATCAATAGTTATCCTAGTTCGGGCTTTTATGTTTCTCCATCCTAGCTTTAGATTTCTAAGTGATCCTTAGGTTCACTGGTCTTCTCATCCCAATCCAACTCAGATTGACTTAAACAACTTAGGTAAAACCTAAGCCAAAAAGTTTGCTGAAAGACTTCTGCTCTAAATAACCATTGCTTTGATACCAATCTGTCATGCTCCGAAACCCGTGGAACAAATCCCTATGCGGGCAGTACAAATTTCAAAGTGAGACCTTCGGGTTCCAACAATGGAACACGGATCGCCATATCATTCACAAGGTAATAAAAGCAATTAAGATCACTTTGATTAAATACTTAGGGTGCGAAAGCAAAAGAAATAAAGTTATATAACCCATGTGACTTCAGAAGAGTCACATATCTCAATATAGTTACACAAATAATAAAATGAACATAATCCAATACACCTAGTATCACCATAGTTCACTTAGACATAAAGTGTTGGAGCTAAAATGAGGCAAGACTGCATCTAATCTTTATCCTTCCTCATCACACCTCAACCTGTAACACAATAAGTCGTGTGAGCTTGAAATGCCCAGTAAGTGACATATTTGTCACCAATCCTCATAAAACAACGTTAGAAAGATGAAACCAGAGATTAGCAAATAAGGAAAAATACGATAACGAGAAAGTCATGTCATATGTTGATTTATGGATGATATGAAGTATGCTGTGAGCTGCGTCATTTAGATGCCCTACATGGCATGCTTAATCAAAGAAATGCAAAGGTGATATGAGATGTAATGTACTAGGCTAATGTCTCTTGTTAGGTGACCCTCATATGTAGCTTCATAATCACAAACCAATTCGGGATATAAGTCACCAAGAATAGCTGGATTCCCCTCTCTTCGTTTGGGGTTGCTAACCCTTGGTACAAAGGCCACCGCTTGCTGATTTTATGGGAGCTATGCCCAAGGTCTAGCCAACCTGATAGGACCTCGCAAGAATCCTACCCTTATTTAAATGAGACCTTCAACCCATAGGTATAGTTAACCTAACAGGAAACTTCGCAAGGAAAATCCTTATTTTTACCTCCCGATCTCACTTAACAATCACATCAACCTAGTATGCATGAATTCATTACGTTAGGACTTCCAATGACAATTCCCATCAGAAATTATCCACATGCCCATACACGCGAATAATCTACTGGAAACCATCATAAGCTTCCTAACCAGTGTACATACCAATCCAAACCAATCCCACATCATTACATAAGGATTCTAATGATAATCACCATCAGAAACTATCCACGCGCCCATACAAGCGGATAATCTGCTAGACACCATCATAAGTATCTTAACCATGAGCCTGTAGGATTTCCAGTGATAACACTCTTCAGAAGCTACGCGTGTGCTCATGCACATAGGTAATCCGTTGAGTGCCATCACGGGTATCCTAACCAGAGCACACACTAAACTAAAATGACAGCTTGAGTCCATGTATTCAATTACCACACAAAAGGATTCGAAACCCCAATTCATGGTTTGGTCAACAGACTAGTTGGTGGGGTTAGGGTGTGCCATGGAAATCAAAGTTGGTTCCCCGCAGGTGGGTCCGACCCCATTGATCTTCATTTGATCCCAATAGACCACATCCATACTCACTTGCCTTAACCACCCCTCCAAACCCCTTGAAATCCTCATAAATATACCCTTGTCGGTAGCATGGCCAATGTGCCGGTACCTGCCGACGGGGTCAATATCTGCGTGTTTTGGCTCCTGTCAGCAACATGGTCATTGTGCTAGTGCCTGCCGACGGGCACTATTTTGTGTATTTAATTCCTTGTCGGCAGCACGGTCGGTGTGTTGGTGTCTGCCGACGAGTTACAGGAACAAAATCCCAGATCTCTTCATCGAGCCATCTAACATACACCCATTCAATCCGAAAACACTTAGAACATGTATGAACATTTAAATTATAAACGAATCCATTAAAAACCACACCAATCATCGATTAATACGAATCCAACTAGTAATCATGCATCATAACATAAATACGCAAATCTGAAATCGCACAGTGTTCCATGCCGAATCATATAGAAAATGAGACTTACCTTTCATTTGCTGGGATCCAGATCTGGAGCTTCTCTTCTTCCTTTCTCTCCTTCTTCCAGACTTGGACCAGATCCCACACCCAATAACAATTTTACAAATTTGATGTTTGGAGTGGTTTGAATATCTTAAAATTAGCGTAAAATTATTGGAAAAATATATGTTTTAAAAGTTTTTAGAAAATGTAAATTTCTGAGCTTTGACGCACGTTCGGCGCACTCTCGGCACGCCGAACTGCGGGCCGAGCCCTAACCGAACTTATAAGTTAGGTTTTTAACCTAACTTTTCATACTTTCTCTCTTCCTCTTCTCAAACCCTCTCCTCTAGAACTCTTCAAAGTCCAAATCTACCAGATCCAAGCCTCCAAATCAAGGTAAATTCGTTTGATTACTTATTTCCGTTTCTTGAATTCCTTTGTCCGTTGTTTTCTTGACTTCCTAGGAATCTAGTTTCCTATTTTCCTTAAAATCTAGATCTCCTTTTCCTTAAAACCTAAGATAATCATGCCTAGATCTAGCAGAACATCCAAGAGATCCAAATCCCATGAAGGACCTTCATCTAGTAGGGTGCCATCTCCCGATCCACCCTATGTTCTCGAGCCTGAGACCCAGGAACGTGAATTTACCTCCATGAAGATTTTGATGTAAAAACCCATTGTGCCTTCATGCCTTGACTCCTATGGCGTACCCGCCATTCTACGTGCCATAGGATGGGAGCCAATTTTATCGTGGGGCGGCCAGGCTCACGAGTCACTCACCCGGGATATGTATAACTACATACCTCGACCTAACCTCGAGACTTCCTCCATCACTTTCTCCACACCTAAAGGGGAGAAAGTCCTCGATCTTCAGATGATTCCCCGTCTCATGGGTGCTCCCATGAATGACTCATACAATACCATTCCCGACCTCCCTTTCTCAGAGTGTTCGGCTGTGACTGAGATCCTTTGTGGCAAGGATGTCCCTTGGACGGATAGTAACACACTCGTCTCTACGAGACTTCTTGCACCCCATCGTATTCTTCACGCTATCTTTCTCTGTTCGGTGTACCCTCGCTCGGGTAATACCAGCGAGCTCACTCCTTTCATGGCCAGGGTGCTATCCATGGTCGTGTCCGGCACACCCCTTTGCCTTCCATCCCTGGTGATAAACCATATCATCGGGTACAATCGACACACCCGGAGGGGTGCCTTACCGTTTGTGTGCCTCATGTGCGCTGAGGCCAGGGAGTGAAGGATCCGACCCAGTGCTGAGGGCAAAATCCTCTAAGAGAGGTCGTTCTCCCACTCTAATCTCACCCTGATGAAGTTACTGCGAGACGCATGTGATCTGCAGCGGCAGCCCCAGGACCAGGAGCGTCAGGAACCATTTGGCGAATCTCCTCCGGAGCAGGCGGACCAGCCACACCAAGTTTCCACTTCATCTGCCCCTGGTCCAGATCGTGTCCATAGGCGTAGTCAGTCCATCGAAGCGAGACTTGCGGCTTTGGAGAGGTCTACTTCCAGGGCACAGATCCGGATGGCGGCAGAACATCGTCACACTAGGCGGTAGGTGTCACAACTGCAGAAGACGGTGGATACGACCCTCCGTTTTCTACAGAAGACCTTCGGCTGCGGCTCCACATCTGTTGTGGCTCGCCTCCCTAGACTGCCATCACCACCTTCTTCCAGCCCTCCGTAGTTAGCTTTAGTTTTACTGCGTTCTATGCGTCTTGTTTTGTTTTAATTATGTGTACTGTGGAATGTATTAGACTATTAGGTTAGTATAGGTGCAGTCA